>JALPQI010019129.1:0-24168 GCA_025490895.1 Thaumatotibia leucotreta
GTGAGTGAGATACTGTTTTTATGCTAAGGGTAGTCAGTACTCGTGTGAAACAATAGGTATGATGGTAAGTCAAATCAACATCTTTTTTCGAACTCTCAAAACGATCACAAACAATTTTATATGAAATACTCAAAAGTGACGTCACGTTTGAGTACTGCCAAATGACCTACTCTTTTATGTTCATTTCAATTTATTAAATAGAAGTTCTGTACAAAAATTACTGCAATCTACATCTTAGTAATAATTTCTTCGTGTATTATATCGTGCATAATGTCAAATAATTTATTTTAACTATAGTCATCATCCCTATTACTTGTAGTTGTTGAAAATGATTCAGATTTATTTATAGTTAGGTTTTTTATTATGATTTTATTAGAGAGTTGAAAATGGGCTTTTTCTGCACGAGTGATCGAGAGTTTCACTCGCTGGCGGTTAAAGTGTTAATAATGTAAGAACTGTGTAAAGGACGTCTTTCGCAACATTACATGCTGCAACGATTTCGATATGGTCCGATAAATATTAACTCACTTGAACATTCGTATCAAAATAAACAACATAGTAGTCATATTTAAATATTTATCAAACGAATTATAACTAACGTGAGACTCAAACATATTTAAATATTTATCAAACCGGTTTGATAAATATTTAAATATTGAGTCTCACGTTAGTATAATTCTAAAACATAGTAGTCCACACCAAATTTTAGTATTTATTTTATTTTACATACATGGAAAACCAACAGCTTAACACATATCTACATACAAGTTAGCGATACAGAGCCAATTACAGGTTCTCACATATAAAAGCAAACTATAACATAAAAAAAAACAATTGGGTACCTACTTAAATTACACGCGCACAGTACCTACATCATACAGTCGGTGGATACCTACTTTGGAACTAAAGTACCGAAATAAACACACACAAAGTGCAGCAGTATGAATGAGTCTAACGAGAGTTTCGTGTTTAAAAACTCCGAGAAAACCTCACTCCAAGATGTGCTCAATGGAATTCACCCCCTTAGGTTTCACCCCCCGCACGTTCGACAGCCTGCCGCCCGCGTTGGCGCTACCGCTGCTGAGTGCAGCCGCGCGATGCCGCGCTTCGCCACCCGCTGCTGCCGCCACGCTGGTCGACCGCCCGGACTTGGCCGCCGCTACACACAAGCCGGAATATATGGAGTGTGAGTACAATTGTCTCTAGGTTTCAACCCCCGCACGTTTGACCGCCCGGACTTGGCCGCTACACACAAGCCGGAATACATGGAGTGTAAGTGGACTACAATTGGATGCCGTTTTGCAATAATGCGTCAACCCACATCCATTTTGCAATAAAATGTCAACTTTAATTAGTAATTTCGCTGCTTTGCGACAAAACCGTGATATCTCGGTATGATAGATCTTCTGAGTTATCACGGTTTTGTCACAAACTAGCGATTTATAGAATTGAGTTTTAATTGACGAATTGATGTGGGTTGACACATTATTGCAAAATAGTATCCAATTGTCTCTAGGTTTCAGCCCCCGCACGTTTGACCGCCTGGACTTGGCCGCTCCTGGGCATTTTCGCGAGAAGAGATACAAAAACTTATTTTTCTGAAACAGGTAAATTTTATGTTTTTCCTGCTCAGAATCACGAGCTCTTTCGATCCTACTAGAAGAAAAAAAGTGTCCCAAATTTTTGTTTCTATTACGTAACCGTTTTTCAAACACTTTGTACAGCGGTTACAAAGTGGAGAGCAAGTAAAATGTATGAAAAATGTGGGATCATTTTTTTCTTGTACTTTTTTTCTTTTAAATTGAAAGAACTCGTTATTCTGAGTAGGAAAAACATTAAATTTACCTACCTTAAAAATTTTTTTTTTTTGGATCTCTTCTCGCGGAAATGCCCTCCTGTATTTGGAACACTCCAAGGAGGCTGTGACGGGGTGAAACTAACACGAGTTATATGGAGGTTGACTATTTCACCCCCTCAGGTTTCGACACTTTCGACACTTGACAGCCTGCTGCCCCGCTCGTTTATCCCAGACTTGACCGCCGCTACACACAAGCCTAAGTACACGGAATACGACTGATTGCGTCGGCTGACAAGCAAAACTCACTATAAAAACTATCACTACTCTTAACAGTCTTAGTAACGTCGTATGTCAGTATTAAATCAGAACTGAGATACGAGCTTATTCCAAGTAGGTATTTGTTACTTAGTGAGTTTGGCTTGTCAACGGACGATTTAAATATTAACTATTTCACCCTCCGCACGTTCAACAGGCGCGCTCGTCGACCGCCCAGACTTGGCCGCCGCTACACACAAGTCAGAATACATGCAATGTGAGTGACATAGATGTTGGCTATTTCACCCCCTCAAATTTCGACACTTGTCAGCCTGATGCCACGCTCGTTGACCGCCCAGACATGGCTGCCGCTACGCACAAGCCAGAGAACATGGTGTATGGGTGACATAGATGTTGACTATTTCACCCCATCAGGTTTCACCCCCCCGCACGTTCAACAACCTTCAAGTCATGGGTGAATAGGCACTTTCTGGGCGAACTCACTCCATCGTAAGCCGCGTCTCTGCCCTCGGCTAGTTTGTGGCCATGAGTGGTCAAATGGGCGTCCAATTCAAATTAAAAAAACGGGAACATTTCAGTAGAAAAATATTCTGTTTTTATCACAAAAAAAAATGATCGACTAAACTAGATTTTCTACCGAATCAGCGAAGTGAACTTAAACTTTTGACCGGTACGGTATGTTCAGCAGTGGGCGTCTTTCGTCTGATATGATGACAGACGTACGACGTAGCGGCTGCATACAGAGTGATTTTATCTAGATGATAGATAATCATTAATAAACGTATTGGCCTCTTTACTTCACGGATATTTAATTGATACTTGAGAAGTACTTATAAAAACATAATCACTACTATCTTTGTAATTTTCATCAGAATAAATATATTTATTTATTTATTTATTTAAGCTTTATTGCACAAAATACAAAAAAAAAAATTACAAATGGCGGACTTAATGCCTAATTGCATTCTCTACCAGTCCACCATAAGGCCAAACAGAAAACGAATAAAAAGATGCAAAAGGAGACAAAAGCATTGTTATTGAAATCTAAAGCAAACTAATTATATCATTATTTGATTAAAAAGTGTGCGTCGAGTATTTGTTAGTTTATAAGTTATTTTTTTTTGTATAATTATTAATGTTAGATGAATTCATATGTAAGTTATTTAATAAAGATCAAGTACATTATTAAAAAAAATTATATCCATATATATAATATAGTACATTGTACTACTATTTTCTTTTGTTTATTTAAGAAATGTGAATTGATAAGGTACCACATTTTATAAAGAACACGTTTAGTTTATTTGTGTAAGGTTGAATATAATTGTCATTGCTATTAACTCTGCATGCTAGCGCCAACTATTGCACCTGTCAAAGCGTGATAAAAGTTGATACATCTGTCATGTATAATTTATAAGAACAGCGTATATCCCAATTAATTTACGTCATAATGATGTCATCGGCACCCAAGTTCCGCTGCCTGATGATGACTATATCAGTCTATCTTCTTCTACAGCACTGGCCCTCGAAGTGCTAGAGAAAGAGACGGCGTACTCCCTAAACAGCGCGCCGTCGGAAGAACCACAGACTAAAAACGATGACAGTGACACTAACACTGGCATGGAGCATCTTAACACTAAACTGCTGAGTCTACTTTACCCGAGAGATCACAGGTATGTAACTTTTCTCAAACATGCAATGTAATATTGTTGATAAATATCGTCAGCTGACAAGCAAAACTAAGGTCCGACCGAGACCCATATTTTAGTCTCGGCCGAGACCGAGACCGAGAATAAATCTGATTCTCGGCCGAGACCGAGACCGAGACTTGGTAGAAAGGATAAAACACGTATAAATTACATAAAAAATCCTTAGCAAATACCTATAGTAAGTCCAACGTCAAACTAAATACAGCATTTTTTTCGGATATTTCCTTTTTTTG
The DNA here is from genome assembly GCA_025490895.1 of Thaumatotibia leucotreta. Taxonomy (NCBI): domain Eukaryota; kingdom Metazoa; phylum Arthropoda; class Insecta; order Lepidoptera; family Tortricidae; genus Thaumatotibia; species Thaumatotibia leucotreta. The sequence continues at coordinate 4,017 of JALPQI010019129.1, forward strand.
AATTATTTTTAATGTACTCGTAGGTACCCCACAAACCGGTTTTCGAATTTTTGGTATTTTTATCGATAGTATGATAGGGGTCGCTGACTCTAAATTATTCCTTTTAAAGTTCCTTTCCGTTCATTTTAAAGTGTGATTGAAGTCAGTTCATGTCAATATGAGACCAATAAAATCGCAGTAAGTTCGTGAGATGGCGTCAAGCTCTCCAATTACAGCTCATTACGAATCTCGGCCACGGCCGAGAGTCCCGGCCATTTTTGGCTATCTCGGGTCGATTTTTGGCCGAGAATACCGAGACCGAGACCGAGATCTCGGTCGGACCTAACCTCGTCCTGCCCAATGTGATTTATAAAGGACATATTCGATGGTTTAGAACAAAAGAAAAGCGATTATATTTTCGAACTCATTAGGTTTCAATTTCAAAAGCTCTAATTTAGTATACGGGCAGGACGAGGCTAAAGCAAAACTCACTATAAAAACTGTCATTACGCTTAGCAACCTCTAATGTCAGTATTGAATCAGAACTTAGATACAATCTTTATTTCAAGTAGGTATTTGTTACTTAGTGTATTTTGGTTGTCAACCGACGATATGTTCCTTATATCGTCGGCTGCGAAGTATGACGTTTCAGGTGCGACTAGGATAAGAGGTCGTTAATGGAATTTAATACAAATCTTGATGGCCTAGCCCGGAAAAGTGCTCTTTTCATTCCACATAAATTTGTAGCACAGGCATCATGACATTCTGCCACTGTGTAATACTATGCATATAAAACTTTGATGTTTTTGTTGTTTTATGATGATGATGATTATGTTTGAGAAAAGCACTATACATACTTCTGCCGGAAATATGGAGTTGTCCGCGCTCAGGCCTATCCGGTCTATATGTATGTCTATGTACTATTTAGTACATTACTATAGAGGCCGAGATGTAATATTACATTTTTTCTACTCCAGAACTTCAATCTGGTAATTGTATTTGTTGCAACATTATAACACAGCTGTTTTTAGGGTTCCGTACCTCAAAATGCAAAAACGGAACCCTTGTAGGATCACTTTGTTGTCCGTCTGTCAAGTCCCTCTATCTCCAAAACGCGTGGAGAAATCGAATTTAACAGAATATTTTTTTAAATTGGCTCGTAATGACATGTCGTTGAATTTATCATTGAATAAAAAAAAAATTAAATTGTTGTTAGATTGATTTGTAGATGTAGAACGTTTACTAAAATCACCTATTATGTATAGTAATAAGAGATTTTAAACCATGACTATTTAATTATGTCAGCGAAGTCATCTGACGATAAAGATACGTATTTCTTTGATTCGTTGAAACTTTCAGGGATATTCCAATACAATCTGATGTTAAAAACGATTCCAGTTGTACCTACTGTAAATATTTTTTAAAAGATCTTTGAAATCTGCATGTTTCTAGTATTTTCTATGAAAACATTCCACCTGCCGGATTTCTTTGTCCGCGAGTGTACCTTGACCGTATTTGTTGAGTGTGCCGTGTGGTGACGGCAGTAAGAATACATTTGTCACCACCCCAACTCCTCCTGCGGGTGTCGTAAGAGTCGACTAAGGGATTGAAGTGTCACTGACCATTTTACAAGATTGATGACGGGCAGCAGCGTCATCATAGTGGACACATTACTGCGATCGCCAATCCGCTTGCCCAGCGTGGCGATTATGGGCATCATTTACGTCCTAATGCGTCTATACGCTTAGTTAATAGGAGAGGCCTACGTCCAGCAGTGGACTAACATAGGCTGATGATGATTTGTTGAGTACCTACCAACTGATCTTTGAGAATCATATGCCACTATCATAAAAAGTCTCAGTTTACATTTTGACACTGGATTCGTTGAGATAAACTTCTTTTCCTGTCGCAAATATGTCAACAATTTGGTCCTTATTTCTCGGAAATACAACCTATTTATCCGTAGTTATCTTATTTAGTAAACAACTTTCCTACTTCGATTTTTTTGTGCTCTATAACTGACCTGCTTTAGACTGCCTATACCAAGATATCTGTACTTATTTTAGTCAAAAGTTATTAATGCTATTATTTACCATGAGTTTGTTTTATTTTTAACCCTTAAACCAACATAAATATGGGATGATCGAGTGTTTAAGCCTCCTTGGCATTCGACCGTCTTACCCCCTTATTCATAAACGCTTGTTAATTTAACAAGCCGCTAATAATGATTTGTCCCTTTTGTTCTTATGGACACATTGTTAAGACCGAAAGGGACAAACAATTATTAGCGGCTTGTTACGTTAACAAACTTTTATGAATAAGGGGGTAAGACTGTCGGTAATAAGGGGGTTAATATTTATATCTCGAAAAAAAATGGGTCAAAGACCATGTCCAATAATTTGGTCGTTATCAAATTGAAAATTAATCAAGGAAATAGAAACTTTAGGTTCTTGGGGCCCCAGCGCACGCAAATTGTTTGCTGAGATCGCGAAACGTCTGGTTGATGTAACTAAAGACCGAAGAGTTGGCGACTTCCTCGCACAACGCATCAGTATTGCGATAGCGCGAGGAAATGCCGCCAGCATCCTCGGTACAATGCCACAAGGGCCAATCTTAGATATAGGTTAGGTTAAGTAGATTAGTTAGATTTAATCTATGTACATAAATTGTAGTTTTGAGAATAAATATATATTTACAGCAGTTTACTTTATAAAACGAGTTTTAGATTGGGAAGTTGTTTATTAGATAAGACAAGAATGAATATATTGATTTAAACTTTCACGATTATCACTCATATTTTAAAGACAAACGGGTCTTAATCGCGTAAACATACTTACGTTTAATTATATCCTGACGTTTCCAAACCGAAACGTAACGATATAATTAAACGTAAGTTTAAGCGAACAGACCCGTTTGTCTTTAAAATATGAATGGGCTATAGGTTCCGAAGTGTTAACATATTATACACCGTGGGCTCTTATAACCCGAAAGATTTTAACCACGCATTTTTGATGTAAAACAAGCAAAAAATATAATATGACTTTTGTCATTTTTGGCTAAATATATTTTTTTTTCTATTTTTGAATGTATTTTAACATAAAAAGTAAATGTTATTCATAAGACTAGCACTTTAAATGAGTGTTAACGTATTTTTTTACAAAACTCTCATTTTTAAAGGTTTTATTTCTCACTTTTTGACATCTATTAATGACGTTAGCGAGACTATTCTCCATAATGGCACCAATGCCGTTAAAAGGACCTTTTGTACTGAGTAACAATTAGAAAATATGTTTTTTTAAATTGAAACTAGGCGATACCCAGAAAAGTTTATCCGACATTATAGGCTCTAAATGTGGTCAGGAATACATTGTTAAAATCGATCGGGTTTAAACAGCCCACGGTGTATGTCACAGCACTATTATTGACAAAGTTTGCTGACCAATTGTGAATCTTATTGCTACGAGATAATATGCATTAATTGGCAGCTGTTTGCCTCATTGACGACCACAGTAATCTTATCGCTTTGCTTCAACGAATTTTATGTTATGAAACGTATCAACTGTGTCATTATCATTATATTGTGAATGAATAGATCGTTTATGTCAACCGATTCTTTATTTTCTGCATTCCACATGTCGGGTACGTAATAGTACATTACTATAGAGGACGGGAAACGAAGGGTTACAGGCTAAGTAGATATCCGAAGGAACTGAGGCCAGATAGGGATACGCGGCCTGTAACCCTGTTTCACGCCGAGATTTGTATAGTGCTTTTCTCAAACTTGCCATAAAATAAAACGAACTGATTTCGCCGAACCATACTATTTTGCCATATAAGTTGTAAATATACCAATAGTACCTATTGTATCGTATAACATTAAAAAAAACATTGGCGCCAATTTTTTTTTAATCTGTTTGAGATCTCCTTTTACCCGGTGGTATAGACATTAGGTTATAAGGTTATTTTTTTTCTCTGTGGCTGAAAGTCAAGACCTAGTATCACAATTTGACGTTTCAAAACAAAAGACAGTTTGTTAGCAGTCCTAGGTGTGAAATAAATACATGAAATCTCTTTACATATCATCTTAGCACATGACACCGGATACATAGTATTTCCGGGCTTAATTTAAAGTAAGTAACATCAACATTCCGTAGCAAGTTTGAGAAAAATTGCATTTTCTCAAACTTGCAATGAAATGTTGGCATTACGTACCTACGTCAAATTAAACCCGGAAGTACCATCTCGCTGATTCTATGATTGAACTTAATATGTAAAGGCATTTCATAACTACTTTGTAGTCCTAAGACTGTAAAGTACCGGAAGGGACCTGCTTTAAAAAGTTAAATACCGGAAGTAACTTGTAAAGTAACAGAACGTCTTGGCATTTAACCGTGAAAAAAACTAATGTCAATGTCACCGGGTAAAAGATTATCTCAAATAGTTTAAAACAAATTTGACGTATAAGTTTTTTTTATTATTATTTTGTAAATTCGTACACAAACAAATAAGCCAAAGAACACTTATTTGTTTGTGTAGGTACTGTGAAAATCACTTTCGATTTTTTATTTCATTGCATGTTTGAGAAAAGCACTATACAAATCTCGGCGAGAAACAAGTAATGTACTGTACTAATGTAATGTACTGTTGTATATTATATTACGTAAAAAAACTCGCGAACAAAAAATATTATTAACTAAGCTTCTAGTTTGTAATATCCATAGAACACGTAGATAGAATGAAATTAAAAGCAGTTGAGTATAAATTATGACTTTTATAATTATATTAATTATTAAATTCGACTCTGTGGTTCTCTAACATTTTACCGGGCTACGAGATATCCGAACCGTGGTAATAACATACAGAAAAAAGTGAATTCACCCATTTATAGAGAATTCCCTCATACAAAAATCACCACTGCGTCACGTTTTTTGGGGACAAAAAATAAGACAACGTAAATAATTTTGACTCTGCCGTCACGCTCTCGAAAACGTAGACTTTTTTGTAGAATGCGCCATTTATAGCGGACATGAGAGTTTCATTAATGTTTTACTGTCATCGCCAACAGGCTTGCCCAACGTGGTGATTATGGGCATTTACCTCCTAAATACGTCCATACGTATAGGTAATTAAATGTAGGAGAGACCTATGCAGTGGACTGAAATAGACTGATGATGTGACTACACAATTTTTCAGTTGAAAGTAAAAAAGATAAACAAACCTATAAACTTGCTAATATTTCATAATCACGCACTTTCAGAACACAATCTTGGTTTTATCGCCAACTTAAAACCTTAAACCTGAAGTTCACATTCATTTTTTGTTAAAATTATTGATATTAACGTTATAGACTTGTCTTGACATCTATAAGGTAGGGACTTAAAGTTGTGTTCACCCTGTAAATGACAAGTAAAAGTATGGGAGTAGAAAAAATATAATTTCGATATTTTTATATCCAGTACCTAAGAATAGTATGAATCTGACAGCTGTTTGGACCAGACGCCTACCCTAGCGCCACCTGGTGACAGAAAAAATACCGAAAACCCTCATTGTAACCCTAGGCCACCCTAGAACCTTGTCAAAATGACGAGCGAGATTTAATATTTGTTCCTTGGTCATAGCTGTCTGTGTATGTAAGTATCTATATTTACAGGGTTGGGCGGATTAAGTGTCCTAGTTAAAAAGTGGTATAAAAGTTTAATAAAATAAGTAAAAAAGTTTTAAGTTTAACGGTTTTTATTGCACCAAAAACTAGAAAATAAAAATTAGTTGTAACCAACCGTAGATGCTACTTTTTGTAGATTAGTCACGTGAAACTATTATCACTGTAGTCTTCCCAAGTCGGATGCTGAAAGCCACTTTTAGCCTCTATGTCAGTGGATTAAGCGTATCCTAATCGGAAACTTTTACCAAACTGAAATAAAAACGTGGGGCGTACGCAATTGTGATTAAGTCACTATAGTTATTTAAGAACACACATAGAAATCAAGACAGCAATAGAGTAATAAGTTTTGTTCTGGTCTTGATAAAAGTTATTTACCTCTGTAGAAGTGTTGGAACAGATGAATGATTCATTACAAAATTAAAGCTACAATTACATATTTTGAACTCGTATGTTTCTTCATAATAACGCCCCACGTTTTTATTTTAGTTTGGTAAAAGTTTCCGGTTAGGATACGCTTAATCCACTGACATAGAGGCTAAAAGTGGCTTTCAGCATCCGACTTGGGAAGACTACAGTGATAATAGTTTCACGTGACTAATCTACAAAAAGTAGCATCTACGGTTGGTTACAACTAATTTTTATTTTCTAGTTTTTGGTGCAATAAAAACCGTTAAACTTAAAACTTTTTTACTTATTTTATTTTCATGTTTTTAGTGCAACTTATTCTAGATCAAAGAATGTTGTTTGTAATATGCAATAAGTACCTACAATTAGGGATGCTAGCGTTTAACACTCTCGCTTTAATCACGACACAAACATGTGTAAACGTTATGGACAATATTTTATGTGTAACGAGAGGGGAATCGCTGCTGAATAGATATTTTTTGAAATCCGACACTAAAAAAATGTCAGCAAAGCCCGAAGTGTCTCAACTGGACGTGTTATTCATACAATACCTTAGATATCAGAGATCTGACAATAAGGAATATATCAATCAATGTGGTTTATTGAGAAAATCAAGTTTAAAGCGAGGCCCGACGGCTCGCCCTACGCGATCCACTCACGCTGTCACTATCAACTGGAGGGCCGAAGGCCTGATGGCTCACCCTACGCTATGCGATCCACTCACATTGTCACCCTATCAGCTGGAGGGCCGCAGGCCCGACGGCTCACCCTACGCGATCCACTCACGCTGTCACTCTATCAGCTGGAGGGCCGAAGGCCCGACGCCTCGCCTTACGCGATCCACTCTCGCTGTCACTCTATCAGTTGAAGGGCCGCAGGCCCGACAGGTCGCCCTACGCTACGCGATCCACTCACGCTGTCACTCTATCAGCTGGAGGGCCGCAGGCCCAACGGCTCGCCCTACGCGGTCCACTCACGCTGTCACTCTATCAGCTGGAGCGCCGCAGGCCCGACGGGTCACCCTACGCTACGCGATCCACTCACGCTAACACTCTATCAGCTGAAGGGCCGCAGGTCCAACGGTTCGCCCTACGCGCTCCACTCACGCTGTCACTCTATCAGCTGGAGGGCCGCAGGCCCGACGGCTCGCCCTACGCGATCCACTCACGCTGTCACTCTATCAGCTGGGGGGCCGCAGGCCCGATGGGTCGCCCTACGCTACGCGATCCACTCACGCTGTCACTCTATCAGCTGGAGGGCCGCAGGCCCGACGGCTCGCCCTACGCGATCCACTCACGCTGTCACTATCAGCTGGAGGACCGCAGGCCCGACTGGTCACCCTACGCTACGCGATCCACTCACGCTGTCACTCTATCAGCTGGAGGGCCGCAGGCCCGATGGGTCGCCCTACACTACGCGATCCACTCACGCTGTCACTCTATCAGCTGGAGGGCCGCAGGCCCGACGGGTCGCCCTACGCTACGCGATCCACTCACGCCATCAGCTTATCAGCCGGAGGGCCGCAGGCCCGACAAGGCTGGCAGTGACACGTGTCTCAGCAGCATCAGGTTTGAGGAGTTGGAAGTCAGTATTAAATCCGTCTGTATTTTTTCGTCCAATATTCCGCAGGGTTTGAAGACGAAAGTCTTTGATCAGTGTATGTTGCCAGTGATTACCTACGGTACTTAACCGTGCTCGCTTACAATGGGCCTTATAAGAATGCTCAATGTCACCCAAAGGGCAAAGGAGAGGGCTATGCTAGGAGTCTCTCTGCGATATCGTATTAGAAATGAGACCATCCGCAGCAGAACCAAAATAACCGATATAGCTCTTCGAATCGCTAAACTGAAGTGGCAGTGGGCGGGGCTCGTCGCGAGTGGAACCGATGGCCGTTGGGACGGTAAGTTTTTGAAGTGGTGGTCACGTACCGGAAGGCGCAGCGTAGATAGGCCCCCCACAAGGTGGACTCATGACCTGGTGAAGGTCACTGGATGCGGGTGGCACAGGGGCGTTCCTTGTGGCAATTTTTGGGGGAGGCCTATATTCACCAGTGAACGTCTTTCAGCTGATATGATGATGATTATGATAATGAAATCCGTATGTTTCTACCAAATGTCTAAAGCAGTACTTCAAAATCTACAGATCGTTAAACCTAGCGGTTGTGGCAGGCAGTAACACTGGAGTAGGTATCAGATCTGAGGAGTTGGACGTTAGTATTAAATCCGCATGTTTCTACTTAATATCTAAAGAACTTCTTTAAAATCAAGAAATCGATAAAAGATAAACCTTGCGGTTATTGTGGGCAGTACTGCAGCATCAGGAGTGAGGAGTTGGAAGTCAAGATCAGGCTGTTAGTATTTGATTATGCCAAACATGCTATACTTTCATTTTCACGTGTCTAACACTCTCGGTTAAGGTAAGCAGTACGTCTGCAGCATCAGGCTTTGAGGGTACAAGGATACAAGTATTATAATATTGCATTGTCATGGGAACTTGACACGAGTTCCAAATTTCATTAATTTTGGTGCAGTAGAAGTGGTCGAAAAATCGATTACAAGATTTGAAGCATCGACGACAGTGTTGATACGCGGTGAAGTTAATAAAAACCGTTTAAAAACAAAACAATGTTACAAATCTTGGTGTTATTTATATCAGAAACAATCTATTTTTTACCGCAGCAATTGATAAATTTGATAAACTCCCCTTTAACATGTATTATTTTAAGCATTATGTCATATAAGGAATTTCATCCGGCACGCACTACCTTATCTGCCATGCATATTAGGTTATCTAACCCTAGTACAAACTTGAATCTAAGCCTTAACCCGTCTCAATAAAACTCTGCATTGATTTGTATATGGAAATATTTATAGCATTTCAGTTATCTAAAAGATTTAACGTACTTTGCTAGGTAAATATTAGCCTCATAATTTTGGCTGTAACTTGGTATTTCTTCTTATCATATTGTACCCTGATTGATTAACTTTTTGGAATACATTTATAACTAAAATACCTTCCTTTCTAGTTCTTAATAAAACACTATACCCATAATCAATCTGGCATTTACCAAACTCTTGCAATGAAATTGCATTTTCTTTGAAAAATGACCTTCATTCCGCCTATTCGACTTTTTGTATTTAACTCTTATATTTTTTAAAGAGAGAGGGCACATATATAAATTATCTGTTTTATAAGGGCTTCACATTTCGTGATTATTTTGCAGTGCGCAAAATTTTAACCCCTCTTCAATTTAATAATTTTATTGAAGATTATATAATAAGAGGCACAGTTTCGTAAAAAATGCCCATGGGTGCTTATTGGTACTTTGCTGACTCAAATCATTTAAAGCTTACCCAATTTCGGCTTGATTTTGGAAGCAGAGGACTCCTTGAAACGATTGATGGTGTGCAGTATTAAAACATACGTTGATATTTACTTTTATGGTCAGTTGATAATCTTGCCCGATTTTTAATACTCGTTGCACCATTATCCAACAACACCGCTTTTTATATTTGTTCTTAAAAATATATACAACTAAATGTTATGAAAATGAGTTTCGGAATCCATGAATCTGATTAAATCGACGATTTAAAATGACATACAGGGTATGAAAAGCAGTTATATTTCAATAGATAAACGAATGTTTTTCAATAGGACAGTTAATCAGCCCAACCCTGTAATCTATCTATTATATGTATCGTCGCTTGGTACCCACATCACAAGCCTTAATTGAGCTTACCGCGGGACTAAGTCGATTTGTGTAAGATGTCCCATTTGCCCCAAGATATTTATTTATTTCTTACAATCTTATTTACAACGTCACTGTCGCAAAGTTCTTGGGTGGCCTAGGATTACAATTGGTTGCCTGTATTATCAAACCGCGAATAGAATGGAATTCGAAAATACTGTTGACACAACAGTGTATAAGTCAATCTAGGATGTATTCATAGTTTAAGTGCAGAGACTACAGGCAATAGATTAATTAATACACTTACTACATCTACCTTTAGAAGAGGAGGAGGTTCTCAATTCGACTGATTTTTTTTTTGTTGTATTTTTGTTACCCGAGTTCTCCAAGAATCGTGAACCGATTTGAATTTTTTTTTGTAATCGAACGTGTATAACCCCAAGATGGTCCCGTTGGCACCAAGTTGGGGTCTGATGATGGGATCTTGGAGAGATTGATCTCTTCAAATGTTATAGGTTCCTACATGTATGGCGCTTTCGGTAATTTTAATTCATTTACAAGCATTTGCATTCAGAAAGTAGGATTTGATGATAGGAAACCAATGATGGAAACAAATCGGGGATCTTGGAGAAATCGGTTGAAGTCGGTTTTTTAAGTTTTTAATTTAGTAATTATCTTGGTTAATGTTGCGTCAACGGTACTTTCGAATCCCCTTCGGATTCCGGTTTGATAATACGTATATTGTTACTGCTGATATTTTCGTAAAATAATAAGGGATGATTAATAAAACAAAACAATTTGCACTAAACAGATATATTCCTTGCAATTAGGACAAGTACGATATTAGATAACCAAATAATAAGAGACTTAATATTTAAATAAAATCTTACACTCATTAAAACGAAGTTGACAAATACAGGGTGTTTTTTTTTCGACCGTTCAAATTCTACGTAGTGAATGTGTAGGTCATACTCACCAACTTTTACTATGGGGACAAAGTCGAAATCGCGAAAAAAAAATCAGCTGTTTCATACAAATTGGCGGCATTACGCCGGCCGAAATGTATGAAACAGCTGATTTTTTTTTCGCGATTTCGACTTTGTCCTCATAGTAAAAGTTGGTCAGTATGACCGACACATTCACTACGTAGAATTTGAACGGTCGAAAAAAAAACACCCTGTATTATGTCAAATAACATGTTTACATAATTAAATTTGTCAAAAATACATACAGCCTTTGTAATCGACTGTATGTTCGAAGTCTAAAGGATATTTCAATAAAATCTTACACTCATTAAAACGAAGTTGACAAATATTATGTCAAATAACATGTTTACATAATTAAATTTGTCAAAAATACATACAGCCTTTGTAATCGACTGCATGTTAGTAAGTCTAAAGGCTGGGCTACACCAAATTGCGTGTGCAGCACGTGAACGTGAACATGTAAATGTCATATTAGATGGCACACCGCTTGCGTGACGTGCATGCGGTGTGCCATCTACTATAACATTGACATACGCTACAACGCGCACGTCACGCAGTCGCGCACGTGTATCTGCTGCATACGCATCCGGTGTGGCTTAGCCTTTAGATTAATCGTCTCCTTTCATTTCTGAGGCTGTCTCTTTAGTTTTTATGGGCTGATTTTTTATACCACCACAATGTACATACAAACTGCCATAATCATTTGTATTAGATTTAAACTGAGCCAGTCCTAGAACAATAATCCTTATTTCTAGAAAATTTATAAATTTCTGCAATGTAGGTGACTCATATGTTTGTATTGTGTTCATCTCTTCTTGCCACTGTTTGAGGGATTCGTCATCCAATGCCTTGCTTAAAATGTGTATCAAAATGGCATCCCCATTACTTATATCAATCATTTCTTTCAAGCTATCCAGACATTGTTTAGTCGTATATAACATTTCTTTAATAGACATTTTGTCGTCTAAGTCTATCTTTTTTGGATTTAATAATTTATCTAAAATTACATTCGTAACCAAGTATTGAATGTTAAACGTTTTGAAGTTCTTACTTTTCTGTGAGTTATCAATATCTTTTTCTTCTTCAGAATTATTTTCGTCTTCCTCTGAGGTACTATCATTCTTGGTAGGTTTTTTGCCGGGCTTAAAGTACCATAATAAATGGTCGATACGGCCAACAACATTTTGTATGTTTTGCATTGTGGGTGTATCAGAAATAAGATGAGTACTTAGATCTCTAAATGCATTCCACTCTTCTTCGCTGCCAGAAAAATGTGGTATATTTACTTTTGGCAGGCTATCAACCTCTTCAAAGAAACTAGTATCAGTCTGTTGATCGATTTTAAACGAAATAGGACCACTTAATTTTTCTAGCATGTCTGTTAATTCAGTTCTGATGCTGATATATTCTTCCTCGCCTTTTGCAAATGTCCCATTTGTAAAATATTCGTGTTGTACTTTTTCTACTAGCGTAGCTAGTTTTGTGATTTCAAAATGTGTTGTTTTGAATTTCTGCCAATATTCTTCTAATGTGCTTAATAAAGTTAGTACGAAGCCCCTTGTTACACGAGAGTTAGTTTGGATTCTTAAGTTTCTTTGAACATTCTTTATCAGTCGATACGTCTCTTTGCAGCAGTGAGCTAAATCCTGCCAGTTTTCCTGCTTTGAACCAGGCCTTAAAATGTCTTCTAACATTTCTGACAACTTAGCCCTCGTTTTAATGTATTCTTCCTCGCCTTCATTAAATATTTTTTTCTTAAAGTACTCATGATCTTTCTCCGTTGCCAGTTTCAAAATTTCGAAATGAGCCGTTCGGAATTTACGCCAGTATTCGTCTAAATTGTTTATTTTTGTTTCTAAATAATGTTTAGTAATACCTGATTTCGTCGATTTTTTAAAGTTGACGGTTTCTTTAATTATTTCTAGTGTTTCTTCTTGTTCTTTTATTTGGGCGTCCATTTTGTTGATAATGCGATAATATTTAACACTTTTCTTATTTATATTATACCAACAAGTATAATATAAATATAACTGCTACAAGTCAGTTTGTGATGTGCATTTATTATACAAGGTGCTAGCGAGCATACTAAAAGATATTAACCATGTATTCTTGACGTCACAAAAAGCAATAAATATTATGTCAGTTAATGTAAAAATACCATCAAATTATATTCTATTTTTTTACACTTCGAATACTTTTGAACGCGAGGATTATTTATTTATTTTAGTGACAGGTTGTTTCGCTAAGTGTTTTCTTATTTTTTCATTGTAATGCGAAAAGTATGGTAAGATTAGAACACATTGTCATCAAAAAAATCTAAAAGTAATCTTATGCGGAGTTACGACGAAAACATTATTACCTCCGAAACAAGATAGTTTTATATAAATAACGTTAATAAATTGTTATATGGTCTTAAGACTCTAAATGGTAAATCTTTAAAATCTATCTCAATGCTCGCGAGCACCCTGTATAAAGTCTGAGTAGTCCTAATTTGAATTTTATTTTGTTTCACTATTCACAAACACAGTTATCAACAACGTTAGGCGGTATTATACGACAGTCAAATGATCAGTGTTGCAAGATACTGAGACGCAAAAAGCGGAAGCTACGCTAAAGTAAAGTAAAATAAAGCCGGCCAAAAGCATGTCGGGCCATGCTCAGTGTAGGGTTCCGTAGTTATATAAAAACGGCTGTTCGAAATAATTTTATTTAAAAGTATTCTATAAGCTGGAGTCCGCTGGATGCGGGTGGCACAGGACCGGTCATTGTGGCAATCTTTGGGGTAGGCCTATATTCAGCAGTGGACGTCTTTCGGTTGATATGATGATGATGATGATTCTATAAGCCCAATTTTCAAGATTTTTTGGACCTACACTACCTACAGGTCAAAGGGACACATTTTTCATTTATTCTCGAGCGATTATCTCCGAAGATATTGACTTAAAGAAAAACTTTCTTTTGCGACCCTTATTGTTTTCAAATAACCTGTTCAACGATATCGTACAATATAGGATTACAGCAAATTAAAAAACATCCCAACTTTACGTGTTGGGGAGGTATCCGATATTTTTGTTCTATATTTATTCTACCACATTCTTGGCGTGATTAATATGTGTTACAAATGTAAATTTCTAGTACTAACAACCACTGCGTCGTATCACTTGCGGCCAAAAAAAAAGTTTTAAGACAAAAATATTATTCTATGGCGTACTGATATTTCTATTACTCCCTAGGGAATTTCACTTTTCTATTACTCACGCTACGCATGCAATCAATGGCGTGCTTAGACTGCAAGTGTCATGAAAACAATGTTTTAAGTCTTCCTCGTCGTCTTGTTTTAATGCCACATTTATTAAAAACCAGTAAAATGTTATTTTGAATATCTTCACATTGAGCCACGACCCTTCAAACTATCCACATAATTATGTATTCAGTGTCAAAAATGCGGATCCGCGCTAACCATAAAGCGGTTTGCTGATCCACAGCGGAAAATGCGGCGAAAAATGCGGAATGTTGAGCTTCTGGCAACACTGAAAATTATGTGAATTGACACTTATTTCGATGTAACTCTAAGTCGTAGATAGGGCTGCCAACTGTCCCGCTATATGCAGGACGTCCCGTTTCTGGGGCCCTAAAGTATGCGTCCCGCAAAAAGTTCGCGCGGGACGCCGATTGTCCCGCTTTTCAGGGAATACTAAACTGGAAATACTAAAATAATAATATGAATACGTAAATGAGAGCAATTTATTGCGTCATATTAATTTGAATGTACCGCGACGTCCGCGACTATAGCCTGCGAGCACCGTGCACTGAACGTGTATACTGCCAAAATATGGATGATTGCGTTGGGTGCATTAGGTGCATCTAACTTGAACCTATCTGTCCCGCATTTTATAGCCAAGTCCCGCAATTTATTCGCGAATGTACCGCATATCTGGGATCTTTGGTTGGCAGCCCTGCCGTGCTAACTAAAAAGGCCGCATCTCCCATAGAACTACTATAAGAGATGCGTCTTTTTTACTTAGCACGGCAGAGCCCTAAACGTTAGGGATGTCGTACGCAACAGATGTCTGGGCCCCGTTTTATAAAGTTACAAGTTACAATTTTACAGGCGTTTACTGGCAACACTTGCCCCGTTTTTTACAATTTGTGTTTTATAAAAGTACTATGTTACAATTTTACAAGTTACAGGTACAAATGCCTGTAGCTCAGCCATAGACAAAAATACAGGAGTTTAATAGCTACAAGTGCAATTTTCCCAGTTATTTCGTTTGCTACAGACGTTCGCTCGTAATACTGTTGAAATTATTAGCTTTCTGAGTGATTCTTCATGGTCTGACCAACTACCGCGAACTCCGAAATCCGCAAACGAGGATTTGTCTTTGTTACTCCAAACAAGGCGTTATTAGAGTGACAGAGAAAAATGATCGAAATTTGCGGATTTCCGAGTTTGTGGTGTAGACTACACTTTTTTATTTATGTATGGAGCATAAGGTTTAAAATTGTATATATATTTATGCCATAGACCGAAGCTGTTTCGGCCCCTAATAAATTTGGACTTTCGGAATCGGACGCCGTACGGCTTCGCTCAAATATCGTACCCTTGGGGCAACAAAGCCACATCTGCAAAATGGCAACTTTACAGGAGAGAGGTTTAAAGATTTTGCCAATGAAAATTGGTCGATAACTTTTGTATGCTTGTAGATAGGGGTTTGAAACTTAGCAACTGTAAATTTAAACATGTACTCTATTTAATAAGATATAGTTGATTCTAATTATTTCATTATTTTCGAAAATCGTGGGTTACATGTGTACTTGCGCCTATATTGCACCAAACCACAGCGGACGTTAATGTACAACCTTCCTTATTGCACGGACAGCTACATGACGCATGGTACCAAGCGTCTTTATTTACTGTCATATTATTTTAGAGATAGGACGTAAGTGTAATAATAGCAACTATTTCATTCATATTTTTTATTATAGGTAGTAATTTTTTTTAAAACAACAACAAACAAACTTGGCATGATTTAAGAAAAAAACTTGAGTACTTTGGTTATCATTAAAAAACCTCTAAAACAAATCAACAATTATTACTAAATTAACAATTAACAATTCAGTTTTGTTTAAAATGATTAAATTGCCACCTTGATTAAAACTTTTAAAACCTAGTTTTCAGTGAAAGGTTCACTGAATATAAAAATAAAAAAACTTCTTTAATGTAATTAAAATTCAGTTCGACATGATTAGTCAAGTCTAAAAATAAAAAAGTCTTAAATCTTAATATATAATCTAATCTCACTATATTGATAAAAAAAACTTAAGAAAATGCCCCTCGTGCATTTAAAATAAGTATGTAATATTAATGTATAATTTAACGATTAATTTGCAAAATTATAGATAGATTAGTGTGGATTGATTTCCAAACCGTTTTCGAGAAACAGGTGTAGTGGTAATCGTCGTCTCATCATGTCCAACACAAAATCCATTGGTGCAGATATCCCCACAGGTATTCGTACTTTGTTCAGGAGATGGCATCGGCGTGGGAACATTTACTTGATTAATTACTAAACTCGAAATAGACAGTGATGGAGAATTATCAAAACTTGCAGCTGATTCAATGTTGAATGGTGTAAGCACGCGACTCGACAGTAGACTACTGTGAGGACTGCAATTTCTCTCATTTGCCTGAATTGGCTGTAAATTTGAAGATGTTGGTCGTTTTTCAATAATCGCTACAGTTTCCACAGTGTGAGGCCCATCAAAAATATCTTCATCAGATGAATCGTCCCAAAAGGCGTCAATCCTTTTAGTACCTGAAAAAATTAGTATACTTGATGCGTAATGGTGACATGCGAGCAATGATTTTTTTTAAATATATATATACATAATTATTAAGACACCCGTTTGCAATCCATAAGTATTATTTTAGTTAATGACGTATTAGATATGTCGAATTTTAATTTAATATAATCTGTATGATTATACATACAGACATACTACTTTTATTACACGAGTAATCCAAAATAAGCTCTATTTTAATGTTTTAAAACTATCGTGAGGCATAATTTTAAACATGGTGTACACTCACGTGAATAATCAGGAATAGCCTGACATGTTTCGGACCCCTCGGGGGCCCATCCTCAGAGAGGTCCATCCGAAGGGTCCGAAACATGTCAGGCTATTCCTGATTATTCACGTGAGTGAACACCTAATTTTTAAGTTCTATTTTGTCGTACGAACGTATGAAACTCTAAAATGAACTATATTTTTTTCATTCACTTCACATTGCAAGCGAAGTGAAACAAAAATGAAATATATGTAATAATATGTGTCCTTGTTGCACGTTTTTTTTTGTGAAAAGTGTCATATTTGATATAAGCTTTTGTTGCTGACTATGTGTACAATCAGCAGCAGAAGTAGTCTAGCGGGCAAGGTATTCAAAATTAACTTGACACACTATTATTAACACACCAATAAGAGTATGTCAAGATCATTTTAAACACCTTGCCCACTTAGCTACTTCTGCTGTTGACTGTATGTATGAAAGCTTACATACTTAATTTTCATTGCTGACTGTACTCTGTTTAGAACCGTTATGTAGTATTCATCAAGACAAACCAAAAAAGCCCAAACTCGATAGGGTTGCATTATTTTATTACAGAGCTACTATGACCTTTTTCTAGTTTTAGCATTAGATCAGCTTTATATCACCATAATAATGCCTAGTCACGTAATATAAATGTCCATGCAAAGTTTCAGCTAAATCGGTTAAATAACATCTAGTTTAAATTGAGTTAAAGATTTCACCCGAACAAATATAGGTACACAGTCGTTAGTTACATACTAACATTAAAAGTAAAATTAAAACTTGTAAAAAAACAAAATGAGGATTGTAATTACTTTATAGCATTCATAAGTAATTCCAAATGATATATACATTAAAATTGAAAACATTTGATATAGGATTAGCCCATTTTTATGAGCTTAAAGTATTGAATAACGACGTATGATTATCTATATCGTGTAAAAAGGGCACATGAGATCTTGCGGCTGGTAACATTTCATGAAACAAAGGCCTATGTGATTTTATAACTAGCATTTTGGAGGTCTATCAAATTATGATACAGGTGGTAAGTAACATCAATAAAACATTATTAGAACATTTTTTGCCTAAAATATGTTAGTACCACATACAACCGTTAATAACGACGTAAGTGCAGTAAATTTGTAGAGCAACATAGCCACAAGTGCATATAAATACCATAATCCAAAAAACACATTTAAAAAAGAAATAAGTCACTTACTTGCATATCCGCTCTTTTCCGAATCCATTTTTGCCAATATCGATGAGACGTGCGTAACATCCTTCTCGCCCGGCAACACGGTCGTAACTGATCATGCACCGACGCGTGCGCGGCTAAAGCGCTCGCGTTTACCTCGGGAAACAAGGACGGGTGTGCCGAACTGTCCTTGTTGCACGTTATCCTGATCATATGCGTCGCTTTACACTTGATTTATTTAAGGAACTAATAAAGATACAAAAAAAAAGGATTTCTGTTTTGGATAGAATACATCATTTGTATAAGTTTCGCGTAATAAAAGAGATTTGGGCGGAAAGTCACATGTGGCTTTATTGCCCCAAGGGTACGATATGAAACATCCTTACCGAGATATTCCATTTTTTCCTTTTTGTTCTGCGGCCTTATCGGGAACCTCGTAAATTTCGAGGATTTGTCTCTCTCAATCTAATGACGCCTTCGTTGGAGTGACAGAGAAAAATCCACGAAATTAACGAATTTCGATTTTCGCAGCAGTAGGCCTGCTACCGCGAATACCGAAATTCGAAAATTTGCGAACTTCGGTGTTCACGGTAGCAGGTCTTATTTTCCATCAAAATAAACATAGATAATCATATATGGATTATTTATGACAGTTTTTATTTTTAAATAGTGATGTCCGTCACACCTGTAGATGTTACTTGTAATCGAGATTTACATTTCGATTTTACGAGGTTCATTGCAATTGTAATTTTGTGTGTGTATTTATAAAACACCTGTGTGTTCACAGTGCATTACAAGTTCCTGTAACCTGTAACTTGTAACTTTATAAAACGGGACCCTGAAGTGTGAAAAGCAAACCTACCATGGTTTTTTTTTTCATTTATATTGCCACAACAAAGTGGCTCCTTTCCACCCTACGAACAAATAAAACATGGAAGCCGCACACCATACTAAATTGCCTTAAATTTAAAACAAATAGATAAAAACGGCCTGTATATGTATTGTCGGATCCAGTCTCATCTCGCCTTAACTGTGTATTGCGCATGACTGACAGCTCCCGTTCGCTTGGACATTCTGGCCTACTACCGCGAAAATCAAAATTCGTCCATTTCGAGGATTTTTCTCTCACTCAAACGAAGGCGTCATTAGAGTGTACAAATCCTCGAAATTTAAGAATTTCGTTTTTCGCGGTAGAGTCGCTGGGAAGCGACGCGGTCACGGGACATTTGCTAATTCGTAACTTTTGTGTAATTCGTGCTAATATCCTTACTTATTTGTGAAAACCTTGATTATAGAGCTTTATTTTGAACATAAAGTGTTTATTCTCCTAAAGTATAATTATACACGGTGCTAGCGAGCATTCCGAAAGATTTTAACTATGCATTCTAGACATCAAAATAAACAAAACATATTAAGACACCTAATGTCAAATTCCACAAAAAAATCTCTTTTTTTTTACTTTGCATAATTTTTAACATTTCCAATACTTTTTATCATAACAACAATTTGCTAAAATTAATTTTAAAAATGATTTTTTTTAGGGACAGGTTTTTTCGTCAAGTCTATTCTTATTTTAAGGTGCGGTAATATTAGAACACATTGTAATCAAAAATAAGTTTTATGACGAGTTACGTCAAAAAACTTATTTCGAAAAAAGGTTAATTATCTCTGGAACCAAGCCGAATCCAGGAAATTTTATATAACAGTAAATACCCTAAATATGCTCAGGAATTCAGCATTCAAATCTTTCGGAATGCTCACGAGCACCGTGTATTTATTATGTCATCTGGTAAACCTATATTACCCGGATTGTATCCATCATGGTCAATCATGACATCGAATAAAAATCAAAGTAAAATAAACATTTTCTTTAAATGTACTGTTATTTCGTAACATCGGTCCCGGTAAAGCCGGTTATTCGTCGTAAAGTCGTTTATCAATCCCACTGAACTATAATCCGAGGTAACAATAAACTACGTCATTCAATGCATGTGTCAACTGTCAATGTCAAAACTTGACATTGGCAGAATTCCCCTTGCTAAAATGAGCACGAAGTAAAAGACATAAGTATTTAAAAAAAAAATCGATCTGTCAAACTTGTGAAACTAACTAGTTTGATCGGTATGTCATGTCATGTTCATATTAATTC
>JALPQI010019130.1:0-21808 GCA_025490895.1 Thaumatotibia leucotreta
TCGAAATCTTAAAATTCAAGTTAAAACTAAATTACCGGTGAAACGTAACGTCTTTATTTTGTTCATTCAGGTAACCCTGGCGGTTTTTACACCCTGGAACCACACAAGTCATCACTTTTATCACATTCCGTGCACTTATCGAACAGAAATATACATGAAAAGCTTTATTTTAATCACTTTTACTATTTGCGGTTTAGGTGCACTAGTATACCCAAACAAAGATCGTTGACAGGCATTGCCGGCGTCACCCACAGATAAAATAGACTCGGTCTATGAATTAATATGTCTATGGTCCGATCCCACACGTCACTAGCCTACATATTTAATTAGGCCGCTCGACGCAGCGCTGCATGTACGCCCCTCTGAATACTCGACACTGGGGCTTTACTTACGCGGCGTTCTAAGTGAGCGATTCCCTTGCGAACGCGACGCGATAAAATCAAACAGCCGCCAGCAAATATAAGTGTCCTATGTGAGTAACCCCGGCTCGGTGTACGGGCGACGCGATGTGAACGCGATCAGTTTGTTTGATATTTTCGCGCTATCGAGACGCGACGCTTGAATAGTGTGTCGGTCTGTTAATTGAAAATGTCCGATCGATAGGACTTTTCGCGTGCACGCAGGACAATGCCATTCCACCGCATCGCATACATTCGCGACTTCGATGCATCGAATCGCGTCGCAAATTTCGTCGCTTTGAATCGCAGGACATAGCCTTATGCCGCGGTCGTTTCGACCAGCCGTCCACGGCCGCCAGCGGCCTATCGCCCGCGGTGTTCGACGCCGCACACGGCGGGTGAAAACGACCATTCCCGTGCATTCCCAAACACTCCATTCGGACGCCGCGAGCGACGGACCGCTGTCGGCCGCGGGCGAAGAGTTGAAACGACTACGGAATTACCCTTGTGCTAAGTCTACTGTATATTTACTGGTAATGCAACAGCCTTTAGTGATACATTTTGCAGCATTCTAATAGTAGTTTATGTGACTGTACATAATGCCTAATTAATAATTACCTTTACAGTTTGTATAGTGCAATTATTATAATTTCACAATTTAAATCTTTTTTCCAACAAAACAAAGTAATGGCGGTATTGGCGGTAATGAAAAATTCTCTGGCAGCTGTCATAGTTTTTTTTTTTTAATTCAAAGACAATTTAGAGTCAACCCCAACTATCATATCATTCGAAATCTTACTTACGTGCGACAATTGTCAATTTTGTTCGAAATCGACACTTAATTTCGAACTAAACGTCATCTCGAGTGATATTAGAATAGAGGCCTAAGCCAATTCCTTTATTTTTCAAAGATGAGATTTGAATGAAATAATATTATCGAATACGATAATATAATTTAGTTATAATAACACTTTCACAGATAAGAAATTTATTCTAATAAGTCAGTCTATTTTTAGGGTGGTCATAATGTGCGGTTTTTGAACGCATCATGGACTGTTTATGATATTTGGGTAGATAAAACTCTTAAATTCACTTACAGATGGACCCGTCGCTATGGCGCAGCATGTCGTTCGTGCAAGTGCGCGTGTCGGCGGCACAACTGGCCGGCATCGCGCGCCGCCAGCCGCTGTCGCTCGGCCTCGAGTGGTGCCATCTCGCTCGCCGCCAGCTGGCCTGGTGAGTACACTATACTGGTTAGAATAGCCGGTACACTGGATGAGTCGCCTCGCGAGTAACTTGCCGCGCGAGGCAGTTCTGTCGCAGCAACTACCCGTCGCTATGGCGCAGCATGTCGTTCGTGCAAGTGCGCGTGTCGGCGGCACAACTGGCCGGCATCGCGCGCCGCCAGCCGCTGTCGCTCGGCCTCGAGTGGTGCCATCTCGCTCGCCGCCAGCTGGCCTGGTGAGTACACTATACTGGTTAGAATAGCCGGTACACTGGATGAGTCGCCTCGCGAGTAAGTTGCCGCGCGAGGCAGTTCTGTCGCAGCAACTACCCGTCGCTATGGCGCAGCATGTCGTTCGTGCAAGTGCGCGTGTCGGCGGCACAACTGGCCGGCATCGCGCGCCGCCAGCCGCTGTCGCTCGGCCTCGAGTGGTGCCATCTCGCTCGCCGCCAGCTGGCCTGGTGAGTACACTATACTGGTTAGAATAGCCGGTACACTGGATGAGTCGCCTCGCGAGTAACTTGCCGCGCGAGGCAGTTCTGTCGCAGCAACTACCCGTCGCTATGGCGCAGCATGTCGTTCGTGCAAGTGCGCGTGTCGGCGGCACAACTGGCCGGCATCGCGCGCCGCCAGCCGCTGTCGCTCGGCCTCGAGTGGTGCCATCTCGCTCGCCGCCAGCTGGCCTGGTGAGTACACTATACTGGTGAGAATAGCCGGTACACTGGATGAGTCACCTCGCGAGTAAATTGCCGCGCGAGGCAGTTCTGTCGCAGCAACTACCCGTCGCTATGGCGCAGCATGTCGTTCGTGCAAGTGCGCGTGTCGGCGGCACAACTGGCCGGCATCGCGCGCCGCCAGCCGCTGTCGCTCGGCCTCGAGTGGTGCCATCTCGCTCGCCGCCAGCTGGCCTGGTGAGTACACTATACTGGTTAGAATAGCCGGTACACTGGATGAGTCGCCTCGCGAGTAAATTGCCGCGCGAGGCAGTTCTGTCGCAGCAACTTCATAAACGTTTCTTAACTACGCCGCTAAGTATTGTTTGTCCTTTACGCTCTTATGGACGTTTTTTTTTTTTTTTAAATATCTTGGGACATCTTACACAAATCGACCTAGTCCCACAATTAAGGCTTGTGATGTGGGTACCAGGCGATGATATATATATAATAGATAGATACATATGGATACTTAAATACATAGACAGCCATGACCAAGGAACAAATATTTGTGATAAATAAATACACAAATAATGCCCTCGCTGGGATTCGAAACCGGAACCTTCAGCTTCTTAGGCAGGGTCACTACCAACTAGGCTACAGAAGCTGACTATACTGGTTAGAATAGCCGAATATACACTGGATGAGTCGCCTCGCGAGTAACTTGCCGCGCGAGGCAGTTCTGTCGCAGCAACTACCCGTCGCTATGGCGCAGCATGTCGTTCGTGCAAGTGCGCGTGTCGGCGGCACAACTGGCCGGCATCGCGCGCCGCCAGCCGCTGTCGCTCGGCCTCGAGTGGTGCCATCTCGCTCGCCGCCAGCTGGCCTGGTGAGTACACTATACTGGTTAGAATAGCCGGTACACTGGATGAGTCGCCTCGCGAGTAAGTTGCCGCGCGAGGCAGTTCTGTCGCAGCAACTACCCGTCGCTATGGCGCAGCATGTCGTTCGTGCAAGTGCGCGTGTCGGCGGCACAACTGGCCGGCATCGCGCGCCGCCAGCCGCTGTCGCTCGGCCTCGAGTGGTGCCATCTCGCTCGCCGCCAGCTGGCCTGGTGAGTACACTATACTGGTTAGAATCAATGATATATAAGTAAAGATACGTTATACTCTAACAAAATGAGCGAAATAAATACTTCACATCATACACCTACGATTTATTGACAGTTGACATTCACCTACATTCATACTTCAAAATGCATAAAAGAGATGGCAAAATACATATACTCGTATTTAATAAATAAAAAAGAGACAACTAGCATTTGACAATTGCGCGTGCATTCTTAAGGTTGTTATTGATAAATATTGTTTTATCTCTGTTACTCTTGATCTTAAACAGCATAAGCTTGTCTTTTTCTCGAAGTCTTTCAAAAACGTCAAAATAGCGTCCTATTTATTTTCAATAAATAGTAAAATTGAAAAAAATATATAATTCAGTTTAATTGCGCATGATGTTTGATGTTAAGGGCATTTTTGCATTTTATTTCGTAGTTTTCACTATTGTATAACATAAAATGACATTTTAGGGCGCAGTTCATGTGATTTGCGAGAACTCGGCAGTGGTACACACCTCACGGTGGTCTGAGTAGAACTAAGAGCGATTGTTAGAATTATCACAATCTGCGCGCTTCAATTTTAGAGCCGGTGTAACATATCTTTACTTATTATATCATTGGTTAGAATAGCCGGTACACTGGATGAGTCGCCTCGCGAGTAAGTTGCCGCGCGAGGCAGTTCTGTCGCAGCAACTACCCGTCGCTATGGCGCAGCATGTCGTTCGTGCAAGTGCGCGTGTCGGCGGCACAACTGGCCGGCATCGCGCGCCGCCAGCCGCTGTCGCTCGGCCTCGAGTGGTGCCATCTCGCTCGCCGCCAGCTGGCCTGGTGAGTACACTATACTGGTTAGAATAGCCGGTACACTGGATGAGTCGCCTCGCGAGTAACTTGCCGCGCGAGGCAGTTCGTCGCAGCAACTACCCGTCGCTATGGCGCAGCATGTCTTTCGTGCAAGTGCGCGTGTCGGCGGCACAACTGGCCGGCATCGCGCGCCGCCAGCCGCTGTCGCTCGGCCTCGAGTGGTGCCATCTCGCTCGCCGCCAGCTGGCCTGGTGAGTACACTATACTGGTTAGAATAGCCGGTACACTGGATGAGTCGCCTCGCGAGTAAATTGCCGCGCGAGGCAGTTCTGTCGCAGCAACTTCATAAACGTTTCTTAACTACGCCGCTAAGTATTGTTTGTCCTTTTCGCTCTTATGGACGTATTTTTTTTTTTTTTAATATCTTGGGACATCTTACACAAATCGACCTAGTCCCACGGTAAGCTCAATTAAGGCTTGTGATGTGGGTACCAAGCGACGATATATATAATAGATAGATACATATAGATACTTAAATACATAGACAGCCATGACCAAGGAACAAATATTTGTGATAAATAAATACACAAATAATGCCCTCGCCGGGATTCGAAACCGAAACCTTCAGCTTCGTAGGCAGGGTCACTACCAACTAGGCTACAGAAGCTGACTATACTGGTTAGAATAGCCGAATATACACTGGATGAGTCGCCTCGCGAGTAAATTGCCGCGCGAGGCAGTTTTGTCGCAACCACTAACCCCCTTATTTTGAAACGTTTTTTAACTACGCCGCTAAGTATTGTTTGCCCTTTTCGATATACACTGGATGAGTCACCTCGCGAGTAAATTGCCGCGCGAGGCAGTTTTGTCGCAACCACTAACCCCCTTATTTTGAAACGTTTTTTAACTACGCCGCTAAGTATTGTTTGCCCTTTTCGGTTTGCGCGCTCTGCACTCGGCGTACGGACGTGTGTGTATTGTATTATTGTTAGATAACTTAGGTTGTGGATGGTAATTATGGTGCAGTGTAAAAAATGCAAGCAATACTTGTCGATGGACAAGGGTGATGTGATGAAGTGTAAGGGTTCATGTGAAGGCTTATATCACAAAAAGTGCGTAAATGTGAAACAATTCCAGCAAAGAAATGATATATGTGAGAGCTGCTTCCAGAATCGAGAAAACACAAAGACACAGTCACCAAAAATAAACATACCTAATGTGAGTGCAGCAAATGCTGAGACGGCTTTGACCGAAGTAAATAAGAAACTAGAAATACTGTACAAATTAGAGAAACAAATCGAAGATATGACCAATGCAGTGGATTTCTACGCGGAGAAGTACGAGGAACTGATAAATTTTAAAGAAAATGCGGAAAAGAAATTAAATGCTTTGGAAAATAGAAATATTTACCTCCAGAAGGTAAATGAAGCGTTAGAAGAGAGGGTATCACAGCTTGAGCTTAAAGAAATAGAAAAAAATGTAGAGATTATTGGCCTGGAAGAGTTACAACAGGAGAGTACATCAAAAATTGTAAAAGAAATTGCAAAAAAGCTGAATTTGGATCCCAATCGTATTGAAAGCGCAAAGAGGGTAGGGAGAGAGAAAAAAGACAGCGGTAAGCACAGGCCCGTTGTTGTCAAGCTGTGCAACAAGGTAGCAAGGGACGAGTGGATCTCAAAGAGAAAGACGCAAATAATCAATACAGATATCCTAAATAATGGAAATATCAACCGTATATATATTAACGAATGCCTCCCTAGACAGATGAGAATATTACTTTGGAATGCCAAGACATTATTGAAAGGCCAATTTAAGTATATCTGGGTACAAAACCTTAAAATCTTAGCCAGGAAAACTGAGGACTCCAAAATAATAAACATTCGTTCTGAGTCCGACATAAATAAACTTAGCGAGTAGCAGCGTCAGCGCATTGCGATAAGCGCGTGAACACATTAGGCAGTTTTCATTACATTCAGAAAATTCAACGATCCTACATCAAGCATTGTCAGTGACGTAGAATATGACAAATTTACTAAAGTGGACAAGTGGTTGGAGTATATAAAAAAAACTGAACAAGAAATACAAATTATATATTTAAATATTAGATCGATCAGGAAGAATTTTTGTGAAGTACTGGTGCTATTGAAAAGATGTGAATTCAAAATAGATATTTTAATTCTTAGCGAAATAAACATTAAACACTCGGAGGTTGCATTATACAAGGTAGACGGATACGAAATGATATATTACACAAGAGAAAAAAGAAGAGGAGGTGGACTGATTATGTACACTAAAACCCAACTGTGCGCGGAAAATATCAAAGTACAAACTATTGCTATGGAGATTCTATACTGTCAATTCAATATAACGAACCAGGCTAGAAACCAACGTAAAAAGGTGCATGTAGTAGCTATGTACAGGCCACCAAATACCAATAAAGTTGGTTTTATTGAGGAGCTTAGTGCATTACTTAAGCAAATACCCGTTAAACATGATGTTGTTGTTATCGGGGATACAAACATAAATATATTGGAGAATAATAGTATTGTCGAGAGGTACAAAAACACCTTGTGTGGACACGGGCTGCAATGCGCTATCAGTGAGTGTACGAGAGAAGAAGTGGTCGCCGGAGTATTAACTACGTCCTGCATTGATCATGTGTGGGTGCGCAGCCAGGAGCGCGCTACTGCACACATGCTCACCTGTAAGATCTCGGATCACTACATAGTGGGGGCTAATATTTCGGACGGTGCGTGTCAATCAGTGCGCGATGTGCCGAACCAAAATAAACTCTGCGTGTTAAGTAATAAGGCCGTAAGGTCGGAGTTGTGCAAAATAAACTGGAGCGAATTATTAGCGACGGACTGCCCCATGATGCTATATGACCAGTTACATAATATGTTTGATAAGATTTACAATACATGTAAAGTTACCATAACACAAAAAGGACGTCAAACGCAAGCTTGGGTCACTAATAGGTTAAAAACTATGATGAATCGTAGGGATGAATTGTTCAGAAAATGGAAGGCAACCCCAAAAAATATGTGTTATAGACTCGAATATACTCAGCATAGAAATAGGACAAATAAGTTAATAAATATGGTCAGAAATAAATACAGAAAAAAACAAATTTTACAATGTAAGGGTGATTATAGAAAGATATGGGCAACCTTAAATGGATGGTTGGGCAATACAAAAGAAAATTTGGACAGTGTAATTTTGAAGTATCTGGGAAAAACGGAAAATGTAAAAAACATATGTACGAACTTTGCCAACATTTTTACCACTGAAATCAATTCAATTAAACACAACTGTGATCAAAAATTCTTGGATCGTACCGATTACGTAAATGAAAGTGACGTTTCTATAAGATTTCAAAAAGTTTCAGCTCAAGAGATAGAAAGAACCATAGATCGATTAAATACACGGAAGGCCCCGGGTATAGACGGTATCCGAGTGCAAGATCTAAAATTCATAAAAACAGAAATTAGTCCAGTGCTGGCAAAGTTTGTAAATATTTGTCTTAAAAAGGGAGTTTACCCAGATGCATTAAAAAAGGCTATAATACGACCCATATATAAGCAAGGAAGCCACATGGAGTACTCTAACTATAGACCGATAGCGATATTATCTGCCATTAACAAGATAGTTGAGAAGGTCATAATTAAGCGCATCCACTTATTTTTAGATAGCCATAACATAATATCTCCTGTTCAACATGGTTTTAGAAAAGGAAAAAGTACGTCTTCTGCTTTAGTACAGTTTACTGACGATATTAATGAAAAACTGGATTGCCGTAAGTACGTGGTTGTACTGTTCCTAGATTTCAAAAAAGCTTTTGATACATTGGATCATGAGTTGCTGTTAAATGCCATGCAGGAGTGCGGAATTCGTGGTCCAATGAATCAATGGTTCCGTAGTTATCTTAAAAATCGAACCTTGCGTACCATGGTGAACGGAGAGACAGGGAACGAAGCAAACATTGTATATGGAGTACCAACTGGATCTGTGTACGGCCCTGTCGGGTACATCATGCACGTGAACAGCATGAGTAACGTGGTGGAGCACTGCTCCACGTACATGTACGCGGACGACACGTGCCTGGTGTGCGCCGACAGGGATATGTCAGTTATTCAACAAAACCTGCAAAGCGACTTCAACAACATCCTAAAGTGGGCCCATGACAATGGCATCATCCTTAACGTAGCTAAAACGAAGTGTATGCTCATACATTCTCCAAAAATGAAATTACCTGAGCAACGAGTGCAAATCATCGGGCATACATATGAATGCCTACACTGGCAACAAACCCCATGTACATGTATACCATTGGAATTTGTTAGCAAGTATAAGTACCTAGGGCTTACGATTGACCCTAACTTTAATTGGAAACTCCATGTCGAGGAAGTGTGCAATAAGCTCAGAGTCATATTATGTAAATTCAAAAACATAAATAAAGTACTTAATAGACGCATTTTGTACATCCTATACCACGCATTAGCAGAGTCGGTATTAAGCTATGGGCTCATTGCATACGGCCGCACTTTCCAAACATATTTAAATAAAATTTATAAATTACAAGTTAGGCTTCTAAAAACAATAGTAGATAAGAGCGTAAAACACCGCTGTAAAGGAAACTACCACCTGTTATTTAAAACGTGTAAAGTATTACCAGTGTATCAAAAAATTAAATACCTGCTTACTACTGAACAATATAGATGTCCCATGTTTAAAATACCTAAAACCTATAATCGTAATTTTAGACTAACATCTCGCAAATTATACTTAGAACCAAAGTCCGTTAATTATTATGGTCAAAGGACAAGAAAGTACCTTATACCTCGAATTTATAATAAAATAATACCAGAAAACGAGTGTAAAAACTTAAATGATTTTAAGTCAAAAGTTAAAGATTGTTTAATGGATAGTTTCTTAAAAGATTTTTCCTCTTAAGTTTTCCTCTTAATTCATGCTCTTGACCCAGTTATATCATCTGCTGAGTGTTATCTGTTCTGTTGTGGTAGGTGCATACGCGGCGCAAAACTAGACAGGCCTTTTTGCAACGGCGTGCATTCTTCGCTTATCGGACGGACAGCTGTTGTTATTCCCGTCGTGGCCGCAAACAGGAAAACCTGCTACAATTACCTAAATAAGATTTACCTGTTTAGTTGTTGCCTCGCGTATTTTGAAGTTTAACCTTTTAAAATTGTTTAGATATTAATGCTGCATATTTAGGTTATTATAGCAATATTTAGGTTAGATACTAAAAATATGTAAAAAGAGTGTTTCTTCTTTTTCGCCTACAAACTGCTATGCAGTTTGGCGAAGATTTAAATAGGTTTTTTGTAATGTCTTTTGTATTTATTAAATAAATAAAAATAAAAATAATATACACTGGATGAGTCACCTCGCGAGTAAATTGCCGCGCGAGGCAGTTTTGTCGCAACCACTAACCCCCTTATTTTGAAACGTTTTTTAACTACGCCGCTAAGTATTGTTTGCCCTTTTCGATATACACTGGATGAGTCACCTCGCGAGTAAATTGCCGCGCGAGGCAGTTTTGTCGCAACCACTAACCCCCCTTATTTTGAAACGTTTTTTAAGTACGCCGCTAAGTATTGTTTGTCCTTTTCGCTCTTATGGACGTATTGATTACTGATAGGGACAAACAATACTTAACGACCTGCTAAATTAGCAGACGTTTATGAATAAGGAGGCAAAACTCGAGCCACATGCCTTGAATGAAGCACGTCAAGTTAAATAATTTATTGTGTATTAATTTAATATTACATGGTGGAATTCGTAAGTATTAGGCACATATGACGCCCTGTTAGTGCAACATAGGTACGGTTTAAAATGTACTAATTTAGTTTTTCCTAAGTTAATTTGATTGACTTAAGTCGATTTAATTGTTGCCATTGTACAATTTAATTTATTTGCAGTTTTTTTCCATCCAAACATGAAAAAAGCACGGAAACGTCTTCTGCAAAGAGTGTGCTTTTTCTTCGGTTACGTTCGGTTCGTTACTTTTATGTAGATGAGAAGAAAATACATTCCAGTAAACTACCTTGGGGATGGAGCCTGGCATGGTGATGACCCTGTCAGATTTGGCCTGTCTTTAAATGTATTATTTTATTTTGACTTATTGTGCCCTCATATACTGGACGTCTATTAAAAATGTGCTTCAGTTAGTCTTAAGCACACATTTGTTACCCAATTTCGTTTTGATGACTGAACAATGTCGATTAACATGATATTTTTATTTCCAGGCTCCTAGCTCGTCTACCAGCCCTTCGCTCGTTATCCCTAGCAGGCTCGCCCGCCGAAGCAGCCCTCGCTCTCCGCTCGTCCACCTGCCCGCCCCTCACTTCTCTCGACCTATCATTCGCGCGTTGCCTCGACGACGCTAAACTAAGAGGAATTCTGGCTCCACCAGAGAATTCAAGACCGGGAGGCGGGAATAGAACGGGTGCTGAGCCGTCGAGGCTAGCGGCATTGAGTGTGTTGCGGCTGCCTGGGACGGATATCACGGATGTGGCTATGAGATATGTTGTACAGGTATGATCATTAAATTTTCGCTTTTGTTGACTATGGGGTTTCAGATGGTGGAATATTGGCGCCACCGGAGTACTCTCAGCCAGGAGTAGGGTTTATAACATGCTCAATTATTGAGGGTGCTAGCGCTAAGTGTGTTGAAATGCCATAAGGTGCGTGTGGATAACATATTTTGAAGTTCAGTGCGCCATCTTCAGAGTCGTTTATACAATATAATTGTGAAGTCCGTCTTGGATTTTAGGTAACCAATCCACTGGATGTTCGATCGCTGTGGTCTGATCATGTTAAAAAATGCATTGAACGTAGCGCCTATTTTTAAATTTGCTGTTCCGCTTAATTTATATCAAGTCATTTCCATTTTCCTTTCCAGGCGTTACCAAAGCTATCAGAACTGGACGCGTCGTCCTGCGCCAGACTAACGGACGCCGGGGCCGCCCAGCTGGCGCACCACGGCCTGCAGCGCCTGTCGCTGGGCGGCTGCCGGCTGCTCACCGAGGCCGCGCTCGACCACCTCGCCCGCTGCCCCAACCTCGTCAGGTATACTACTGACAGTCGCGGGGGCCGCCCAGCTGGCGCACCACGGCCTGCAGCGCCTGTCGCTGGGCGGCTGCCGGCTGCTCACCGAGGCCGCGCTCGACCACCTCGCCCGCTGCCCCAACCTCGTCAGGTATACTACTGACAGTCGCGGGGGCCGCCCAGCTGGCGCACCACGGCCTGCAGCGCCTGTCGCTGGGCGGCTGCCGGCTGCTCACCGAGGCCGCGCTCGACCACCTCGCCCGCTGCCCCAACCTCGTCAGGTATACTACTGACAGTCGCGGGGGCCGCCCAGCTGGCGCACCACGGCCTGCAGCGCCTGTCGCTGGGCGGCTGCCGGCTGCTCACCGAGGCCGCGCTCGACCACCTCGCCCGCTGCCCCAACCTCGTCAGGTATACTACTGACAGTCGCGGGGGCCGCCCAGCTGGCGCACCACGGCCTGCAGCGCCTGTCGCTGGGCGGCTGCCGGCTGCTCACCGAGGCCGCGCTCGACCACCTCGCCCGCTGCCCCAACCTCGTCAGGTATACTACTGACAGTCGCGGGGGCCGCCCAGCTGGCGCACCACGGCCTGCAGCGCCTGTCGCTGGGCGGCTGCCGGCTGCTCACCGAGGCCGCGCTCGACCACCTCGCCCGCTGCCCCAACCTCGTCAGGTATACTACTGACAGTCGCGGGGGCCGCCCAGCTGGCGCACCACGGCCTGCAGCGCCTGTCGCTGGGCGGCTGCCGGCTGCTCACCGAGGCCGCGCTCGACCACCTCGCCCGCTGCCCCAACCTCGTCAGGTATACTACTGACAGTCGCGGGGGCCGCCCAGCTGGCGCACCACGGCCTGCAGCGCCTGTCGCTGGGCGGCTGCCGGCTGCTCACCGAGGCCGCGCTCGACCACCTCGCCCGCTGCCCCAACCTCGTCAGGTATACTACTGACAGTCGCGGGGGCCGCCCAGCTGGCGCACCACGGCCTGCAGCGCCTGTCGCTGGGCGGCTGCCGGCTGCTCACCGAGGCCGCGCTCGACCACCTCGCCCGCTGCCCCAACCTCGTCAGGTATACTACTGACAGTCGCGGGGGCCGCCCAGCTGGCGCACCACGGCCTGCAGCGCCTGTCGCTGGGCGGCTGCCGGCTGCTCACCGAGGCCGCGCTCGACCACCTCGCCCGCTGCCCCAACCTCGTCAGGTATACTACTGACAGTCGCGGGGGCCGCCCAGCTGGCGCACCACGGCCTGCAGCGCCTGTCGCTGGGCGGCTGCCGGCTGCTCACCGAGGCCGCGCTCGACCACCTCGCCCGCTGCCCCAACCTCGTCAGGTATACTACTGACAGTCGCGGGGGCCGCCCAGCTGGCGCACCACGGCCTGCAGCGCCTGTCGCTGGGCGGCTGCCGGCTGCTCACCGAGGCCGCGCTCGACCACCTCGCCCGCTGCCCCAACCTCGTCAGGTATACTACTGACAGACAAGGGGGCGGCCCAGCTGGCGCGGCATCGTTAGCTTCACCTAAGAAGAAGCAGTTATAGACTCCGTCATGACTTACCCCTTTATTCACAAACGTAGGATACGTTGCAAAACGATAAGCATAATAGTGAAATTCAAAAACCTACGGAAGATCTTTAAGAAGTTATGTCCATCCATAATCGTCACGCTGTGCAAGCAGTGACATTTCAATCTTTTAACCTTTTGAGCCCCAGCGTCATCATATGATGACTGAAGTACATAAGCACTTCGAATGCCTGGGATTCGATGGTTAATCGACTCTTATGACACAGCAGGAAGAATTGGGGTGGGGAAAATGCATTCTTAATGCTGGCACCAATCTGCAGTAATAATCATCATCTATGTTAACCTATTATAAGCTCGCAAACAACAATAAATTACTTCAACTACTTTCACAAATAAATCATATATAATCCTCTTAATTTTCAGACTGGATCTCCGACACGTCCCCCTCGTCTCCACGCAGGCGGTGATCAAGTTCGCCGCCAAGTCCAAGCACAACCTCCACGTGCAAGACGTGAAGCTTGTGGAGCTGCGCAAGACCTGATCCTCGGACGCGCCCGACGCGGCGCCGGCGCCGAACGACGGGTGAAGTGATAGTGGTAGTGATAGTGATAGTGCTATGGACGTTGAACATTGTTCATTACCTGGTAGAAACTCGTGCGATGCGCTGGCAAGTACTTTTTATTTATTCTGAAACACTCAAATTCGAATAGCGTGTAAAATGGGAATCATTTTGATGGTTTATATTGTACTGTCACTTTACATTATTGTATAGTGTTCCTAATCGATTTTGATGGTACAAGTTTTCCGGTATGGAATTCTTAGGTTTGATTTTACTAAACTTTTATTTGAAGAGTCACTCAGGTACTAGTGTCAAATCACTGGAGTTTTGACATTACTATCCGAGAGTAAGCGTTATTCTTCGAAGTAAAGTTTGGTGAAATCAAGCCTTATAGTAGTAATAAAAGACCGCCATACTCGTGCTGTGTTATGCTAACATCGTTAGTATACCGAACATGTTTTAAATTGCAATACCAAATTTCGTTGTTTTCAAGAAAGATGGCGTCAAACCACGATTTAGCTATTGCTATTTCAATCTTAACACACAAGTTGAATTCTCAATATCATTGAAATCTATCTCTATTACAACAAGTAGGTATGTATGGATTTCAATGACATGGAAAATACATACATCCAAAGTGCTTTTGTCATATTGTTTCTACATTTTTTATCAGAAAACAATAAAAGCAAATTATGTTAACATATGCACGCGCGCAACATATCAAGGCGTCCTGCGCTGATAACGCGAGGTGTAAGTTAGATTGTAAATCAAACAAAGACTTGATTTAAGCCTATTTGGTAATTCGAAGTGATACGATTTCTAAATAATTGATAGACATATGGTTTTAGAGGTTGTCTTGATAACGAATAGTGATCATGATGTGGTTTTTGTAGCAGAAGTTTGAAATTGAAGTGAGGCTTTAAGATGTAGTGTTGTGGGATCATAGTAAATTAATCTAGAAACAATTACAGGTTCCAATCGTTTCGTGGTAGTAAAAAAATATACAACATTATCTACAATTCTAGACAACTGCTAGAAAAGCGCACTGGGATTTGTGTTTTAAGGGGTGACTTATAATTAATATGTAATTAATCTTGGAGTTTGATTTTCCATTTGTTTTATTCTTTTGCAATATCAGTGCCAACATATAGGTAGTTTCTATATGAATTAGCACATATTTCATTGCACAATCAAATAACTATATTAAAAGTTGAACGATATTAATTTTATTGCATACTGTTGGATTGGTATCTATTATATTTTATTGTTGGTTTTATGTTTGATAATGATGGCCTTGAATGTCGAAGGTTTTCAATAAATTATTGAATTGACCTTTGCACAGTGATAAAGGTAACGATATATATTAATAGTATGATTGTCCTTCAGGCTGTAGCTAAGTTTCAAACGTTCCAAACTTACTGTAATCATTGGTAGCTTGGTTGGTTCGAAAATAGCTTATATTGCTTGGTCCTGCTTGCTAGTGTCCATCACTTATAAAACTCGCGAGCCAAAATCTCTTAAAAATATCTTGAACTACTATTTAATGAGTTTAATGACTTACAGTTCTATCATAGTTTGCGAAACATTAAAATTTTACCAAAAAATATGATTTGGGACATTGGTTACCTTCTGAAGTGGCACACTCTACACTTGTATTCAAATATGGATCTCTAAACTTATTATCATATGATAGGATTCCTCGAACAACATTGTTCGAATACTTTTCTTATATTGTTCCAGCAATAATTTTTGTAAATATTAAATATGATTATTTATTTCACACTCCTGAATAGGAAGAATTATTTTAGGTTCATGACAATTCTAAGAGCTTAGGTTGTATTTTTCTTAGTTCTAGTCGCTTTTTAGGTTTAAGCTATTATTAATAGGTATGCCTGACTGTGACCGATTATATAAAATTTATTGATCATTTCTTGAACTTTAGAGGCTACACATAAAAATTACGCTTTTCGTTTTTACTGAACACTAAATGTTTCCGACATTCTGTAGAATAATGCTTGAAAAGTTACAATAAAGCTGGTGCAAATTATACACATTAATGACATTCGAAGTAATGTATGGATAGTTTTGTATAGCGGTTATGATGTTATGGTTATAGTTGAAAATAATAGATCGAGTTTCAGTATAAAATATCTGTTTGGAGAACTGCAGTCAAAATATCAGTATGTTAGTTTGTAAGTTCCGCCTGTGGTCACAGCGTGGGGTCGGAGGGCCGCCTATAGGATTAGCATAGGGAGGTAACTACACATTACACTACACTTGTCAAATAACCACACATTTCATGTCATACTTGACCAATTTAACCATATTATTTACTAATTTTTTTATAGAACTAATCAAATTATTTTTTTTTTCAATCTGCGTTTTTAAGTAGTAACACTACTATTTACACAAATTATAAATATTTGATGTCATATACTAAAGAAAAAATACAGAGTATTTTAAAGATACTTACTCTGTGAATTATAACTAACGTGAGACTCAAACATATTTAAATGCAGTACACGTCGGGCTTTGGTCGCGAATACTCCATGATGAGGATCCTCTAAATGGATCGAAACATGTCGAGCAATTATCGACTTAAATTACGTGAGTAACCCGTTTGATAAATATTTAAATATACTTACTCTGTATTTTTTATTTCTTGTATGATATCTAATATTTATTTTATAATTCATATATTACTGTTCGAGTTTGGTGCACAATTATTTGATTCTTTTTTTGTAAATAAAAATAAATGCGTTTCTGATTATCTGGAAAGGATCGCAATAGCATGTCCACTTTCAAAATCAGTTCAAAAAAATTGCCCACAAACGTGGGGCGATTTAATCATTCAAACGAGACCCATAACTTAATGATCAAATGAAAACCGTATTGTAAATGCTATAACTGCAAAAAATCGCGAACCGCGTACGTACTTTTAATATAGGTAGTAACTTCACAATATGCTGAAGCATTTATGATTGAAGTTAGAAAACAAATTTTAAAAAGTGCCAATAGATGGGTGAATATGTGAGCATTTCAACTGCCTAATTTTGGTGGCATCATTTTTGCCGAAGTTTCTATTCGTTACAATGTGCCACGTTGTCATTTGAAGGAGGCATGGTACCATAAACAAATGACGAAGTATAACATTGAGACGTTTAGAAACTTCGGCAAAAATTATGCCACCATAATTAGGCGGTTGAAACGCTCAGATATTCACCCAGATACTGATTATATGACAAGTGTAATGCGATATACCGCTGACTGTAAATAGTTAGCCTAAGTCGTTATCAAGTAACATTTGTACTTGAAACCATAGGCTCATAATTAAAATACGGAGCTAGATTCTAAGCATTGTGTGCCTCTGTGTATAGAGAAAATAGTGATAGACAAGAATCGTTAATAAAATTATATATACGGATAAAATACAATTATTATTCACAATCAGAATTATTAGTAAATAAAATGGTGAATAATGATTATATTACAAAGTCTACATAAATCTAGTTTTCTAAGATGCCTTTATGCGAGAGTTTTTAAATCAATTTGAAAGATTTTTATATTTGACAGCTCGCATGCTGGCGGTCGTTGGTTGGAGTGGAGCGTGATATTAAACCAATGGCTAGGTTAGAGTAGTGCCCCCGGGCGACGAGCAACATGTATCATTGGTTACCATAAGCACTCATAGTATTTGAAATAAATATTTACAATGAATCGCAGTTATTTTATTTCATTTACAGCCTGTATCACAATTCCCACCATTATTTTTCTAGGTATATAGTTTTGAAGAAAAGGAGAGCTAACATTTATCTGACAAGATTTTATTCGGGTAAAGAAAATTGGAATTTTTCGCCTTTTTCACTGCCAAAAGTAGTTATGACACAAAATTAACTTCTTAACACAAAAACGAAGGTACATTTTAGTTTTCATTAAATTCCTTTAAGTATGTACAATTTTTTTGTAGTCCACCTGGAACGTAGAGTCGCCATCAGATATATCGTACCGTCCGGAGCGTTCAAAAATATCTGAACACGCCTTTATTTCTATAACGATAGAGGCGTGTTCAGATATTTTTGAGCGCTCCGGGCGATACGATATATCTGAAGGCGACTGTACCTATTACACGTAACCTTACTACCACCATCTGTCGAATTCTGACGGTACGAACTACTGTGGAGACAGCGTAGTCCGGGGATATACTCGCAGATGGCGCTAGTACATCATAATCAGGCTTATACACACAACTTTCGCAAGACTCATTCAAAGTTCATACGAAATAGTACATTTCGACGCGAGTGCCAAAAAAATTTTTTTTCAACGAGGGTGAAAGTTGGAGCCCAAGTGAAACAAGGGCGACAATCACCCGAGTTAAAATAGTACATTACGACACAAGTGCTAAAAACATTAAATTCGAAACGAGTGGCGATGTTTTAAAACACGAACGATAGGGAGTGTTTTAAATCGACACGAGTTACGAATTTCGTTTTTGCACGTGTCTCGTACGACGTTTTTTAGTACAGATGGCCCTCCGAAGTTTTAGACCTGACGTAAAATTTCACACTTCTCGCACTAGAGCCTAAAAAACACACCATCTGTACTAAAAAATATATTACGCGAGTTGGGTTGCGGATATTTTTAAAACGTTAAATAGTGTCCTGACGTTTCGGGCATGACGTTACACCCTTGGTCGCAGGCAGACCATGACCATGTCATGCCCGAAGTGAAGTTTAAGCGATTAAGTTCCGTTTATCGTCAATACTTTGCGGGACAGTACGCCTATAGGTGTCCGCAATGTAGGCTTAACGACGGTTAATAATTAATGGGGGTTTTCGATATTTTTTCTGCCACCAGGTGGCGCTTAGAGTAGGCGTCTGGTCCAGACAGCTGTCAGATTCATACTATTCATACTTTTTTTTTTTTTTTTTTTTTTTTTTTTATATGAAATAGGCTTACTCATGGCCACAGACTAGCCAAGGGCAGAGACGTGGCCTACGATGGAGTGAGTTTGCCCAGAAGGTGCCTATTCACCCTTGACTTGAAGGTTGACGGGTTATATGATCTTGGAAATACAGACGCCGGCAGGGAATTCCACTCCTTGGCAGTACGCATAAGGAAAGAAGACGCAAAGCGCTTTGTACGAACAAATGGAATATCTACCAAGTAAGGGTGGAACCCGGCCGTGCGTCTAGAATTTCGATGGTAAAATGGGGATGGTGGAATAAGCTCATGCAGCTCTTGAGCACACTCCCCGAAGTGCAATCTGTAGAACACCGACAGACTGGCAACTTTTCGCCGATGGGCTAAAGAGTGTAGCCCAGCCATCAGCTTCTTGTCACCAATCATTCTCCTGGCTCTGCGTTCTACTGAGTCTAAAGTAGCGAGTTGGTATTTAGCAGAGCCGTCCCACAGGTGGCTGCAATACTCCATGCATGATCGGACTTGCGCTTTATATATTGTTAGAAGCTGTCCAGGTGTGAAGTATCGTTTCACCTTGTTCAGGACGCCCAGTTTTTTGGCTGCAGTTTGTGCTTTAGACTCAATAAAGTTGCCAAAGTTGAGGACTGGGCTCAACTCCATGCCGAGGAGATCAAGGCTGCCGGTAATAGGTACAGATGCACCACGGAAAGTAGGAGTCAGATCAAATGGACTCCGTTTTGCGGAAAACAGACACGCCTGAGTTTTAGCGGGATTGAACGAGACCAAATTGTCTTCTCCCCACTGGGAGACAAGACGAAGGGTCAAATTCACCCGCTCGACCATGGCCTCTCGCTGTGAACGCGTGTCGTCCCTGCTGTCCCCTGCACCAACTAGATATCTCTCAACAACCGTGCTGTCATCTGCATAGCCGACAATGCTGGGATGCAGCATGTCGTTTATGTGCAGCAGGAAAAGGGTTGCTGAGAGTACAGACCCCTGAGGAACACCGGCGTCAATGGCCATGAGGTCCGAAGAGCAGCCATCAATGACTACTCTGATCGACCGCTCACTCAAGAAGTCAGACAGCCAGCTACAGAAGTCAGCAGGGATGCCGTATGCAGGAAGCTTGCTGAGGAGACTTGCGTGCCAAACCCTGTCAAAAGCCTTCGAGATGTCCAGTGAAACAGCAAGGGCTTCACCGTTCCGTGTTGAAGGATATCCTTCAAGTATTCATAGGTACTGGACCTAAAATATCGTAATTCTATTTTATTTGGAAGTTTATTGATCTTGTAATGGATTATGACTAATAAATGGTCGTCGAACTGAAGATTGAGCTCTAAAACAGGTGCGCAAAGTCACTGGTTCTTAAAATAATTACTAGAACTTTGTTAATTTCATGGGAATTAACTTGGAAATATGTTATTTATTTATTTTAGAATACGATATTCCTAAAGTATCTACTAGATTTGAGAATAAATAAACCTAAAAAAAATGTATTGAAAATTAATTGAATCCCTCATTACGCTCAAGATCCTACTTTAGACTTCACTACGTTCGGGATTCTATTGTGGAATCCATCGCTTTTCCATTCGGGCTTCAATGAACTCCCTCGCCGAAAATAAAACATTTTGATTCCTTGTGACACAATGTACTATTTTTGCCCTAAAAGTTATTTTGTCATGGGATTGCTTTGTTTTTATTAAGGAAATAACTGTAGTTTACTAGATAAGACAAATTAGGATCAACAATGGGCCGTAACTCCTGAAAATTATCACAATTTGTAATTAGTACCTATGGCAACCGAACCACTTTATCCTCTACTATCTAGTAGGATATAAAAAAGTAAACAAACCTAAAGACTTGTATTATTCCATAATCACGCACTTTTAGGCACTGGTCTCACCGTGAGCTACTAAGCTATGAACTATCGGCTATAAAAACGAATAAAAGATACGCACGTCCGTGTAAAAAAACGAGACACGGCGATACTCGCCCGGCGGTGATAGCTGATAGCCGGGCGAGTATCGCTGTGTCTCTTTTAGTTACACGGGAGTGCGTATCTTTAGTTCGTGTTTATAGCTAATAGTTCATAGCTTAGTAGCTCGCGGTGAGACCAGTGCCTTAGAACACAATCTTGGTTTTATTACAAACTTAAAGTTCCTTGAGTTCATTCATTGTTAGTCAAAATAATATATACATATTTATTAATTATTCGTTTTTACGTAAGAGTATGTCTGCGTTCGTGCTTCACGATGTGTCGAAGACGTCAAAATGCTATGGAAAGTCGGCCATATTTGTTTACATTTTTTTTAGATTTTACTGACGATTGGTATGTACGTTCGTTTTATGACTACGTCACCATACCATTGATTGTCTTGTACAGTCGCTATCAGATACAGTGGAGCAGCCAGGGTGCTCACAAACATCTGAACTCTGTTGCCATGGCGTTAGGAGTGTTGGGTGTTAGTCGATGTTCAGATATTTTTGGGCACCGTGACCGCTCCTATATATCTGATGGCGACTTTACCTAGGGTAAGGTGCTTAATATGCAGCTGTGTTAGGTACAGTCAGCAGCAGATATTGCTAAGTGGGCAGGGTGTTCAAAATGAACTTGGTACGACCTTAATGTTGAGACTATACTTAAAAGTGTGTTAAGATCATCGTGAGCACCCTACCCGCTAAGCAACATCTGCTGCTGACTGTACCTACTTATTTAGGTACTTTTACTTTTAGTACTGTCGCCATCAGATATATCGTAGCGTCCGGAGCGCTCAAAAATATCTGAACACGCCTCTATATCTATATGCTATGACAATCGTTATTATCATAACGATAGAGGCGCGTTCAGATATTTTTGAGTCTGACTGTACAACTACCTATTGTAGGGATTTAAATGAAAAACCAGTAAGAAAAATAACCGTAAAGCTAAAGACAGACCGCAAAAGAAAGGAATTCCTGTCGCAATAATCTTTTTGTCTGCACGGCGCAAAGCTCGAACGCAAATGAGAAAATAAAGATTACTATCTAACTCTAGTTAATGCAACCTCGCAAAGGTGTCTTCCATTTTCTTTTTCGACACGCACTCTCCCCTATCAACGAAGAGGCGTCGAGATTAGTCTAGAATCCAATTACATTTTCCAAATTTCCATTTTTCCCCAGCCGCGGGTTCAAAGCTCACAGAAAATTATTTTCTTCGTCCCCTAAGAAATGAAAAATAAACGTGCCTTG
The DNA here is from genome assembly GCA_025490895.1 of Thaumatotibia leucotreta. NCBI lineage: Eukaryota > Metazoa > Arthropoda > Insecta > Lepidoptera > Tortricidae > Thaumatotibia > Thaumatotibia leucotreta. Next base: position 21,480 of record JALPQI010019130.1, read on the forward strand.
TACGGGAGGAGCGACAACAAGAAATACCCCGGGCTGAGGAACGGGATAACAATACCAGATGAGGTAAAGCGTAAGCGGGATGGGTGTGAGACGTCGGGGGCAACCTAGCGGGGATTTGTTTTTTTTTTTCTAGAGGAGGCTGTGACTTCCATTGCAAATGAGTGGCGCGGCCTGAAGTGCAAACTCCGCTTGCGGGCACGACCGTCTTAGGTGACAAGAAAATAGGTAAAGGAAATGGAAGCTTTAAATTGAACTGGGTCGCTGCGTGCCGGGTCTTGTTTACTTTGAATTTGTGCTATTTCTCTCAGTATCTAGATGGTTACGGTAGA
>JALPQI010019131.1:0-13342 GCA_025490895.1 Thaumatotibia leucotreta
TTTATGTAACACTGCATTCAGTTTTCGTTTTTTTAAGGCCGTGTCACACCAACTATAGTGGCCCACAAACGGTCTCGCCGGAAGATCAGCGCTTACTTCCGGGTTAGCATTATGCTGAGGCGAGACCTTTTCGTGGTAAACTATCCATTTTATTGTTTTTATCACTAATTTTTATGTTATTTTTATTTTATTACCATGAATAAATAGTTTGAATAAAGTTTGAACAAATAAACGATTTTTCGAGTGAACAGCGGTGTTTAGGTTATCTAGCGCTTTATCCTTGCACTATATAAAGCCAGACCGGAAGAAACGCATTTAAACCATCATAGATTTGCTTGTTTCAACAAATTAGTGGGACAGGCTAAAAATGCAGTTCTTTTAACTATCAAAATTGCCACCAACATCAGCTGCTGCTTCCCATCATTCTCGGCGCACATATCACCAGGTGCAAAGTTGGAAGAACAACGTTTTACCCCCCGAAGAATAGGGCTGGAAAAAAAAATCGTACTGCTTATGTCCTATTTTAAATAGTGAGTCGCCAGCACCAGCCTTTATTTTAAAATTAATAACGTGCAACTGTAAAAAAGGCTGTGGAAAGCGATGTACCTGCGTAAAAGCCGGCTTGAGATGCACTACGATGTGTACAAATTGTAGAGGACAGAGTTGTGTGAATAAAGTCGATCTGGAGTCGGACGACCTAATGTATTAGACAGTAGATGTTTAAAAGAAGATAAACCAAATTAGTTTTAATTATTTTTTTGTTTTATTTAACAACATTTTTCAGAAATAGCAGCTTATAATAAACGATTAGTAAAAAACATCACATAGAAGAAAGAGTGAAATCTCTATTGATAATGAATACCTATATTATGTTCCCCGAAACATGTCGCGCGGAGTGACTAAAAATACGAAAGGGTTATCCGTAATTTGATTAATATAAATACGCATGATGTAATTTCATTACATTAATTTAAGTAAAGCATACGTACTTGCGCAATAAATTGCTACGTACGAGAATTAGTACCTAGTACGTATTATATAATTATAATCATAAAAAAAAATCAAAGCATCATAGCTATGTCAAATTTACTAGTTTTGAAACAAATTATACCTTGTTTGAAAGATAAAACTCTATTCTTTCCCTTGCAATAAATATTAACGACGTATTTTTGCAATAATATAAATATTTTTATAAAAAAGTCCGACATACTATAAATAATAATAAATAATCAGTTTTGATGATGAATTGCACAATAAATATAAGAGATATCGTTTTATTGTGTATCAATAATCGATAGAGAATTTATTGAGGATTATTTCATTCCTTCACCTTTTTTCTGTATCTCAAATAGTTTTCTTAGTATTAGTCAAAAACTGCATTTCAAGACCTTTCCGAGAGCGCGAGGGGGTGAAGCGGGGTGGGGAGGGAGGGGGAGGGTTGTTGGAAATAAACTTCAATCTATAACCTACACATCCCAATGAATAAAAGTTCTATATTAATTATGCCGTTCAAAAAGCTAATTTTCTTCAACTACAAGATTTGAAACACTGTTTTATAAAAATCTCGCATTCTTTTCGTTTCCAATAAATGATATTAGAAACCCTAGTGTAATGTAACAATTTGGCTACAGCCACTTTTCAGAAAGAGCTCGAATAAAGGAAATTACGTTAACCCGAATCACAAAATCGAACAGGGAGCTCAGAAATACTTCTAAATATGACAACAAAATTGATGAAAAACATCCTCAAACCATGGGCATTACGAAACATAAACAAAGAGCAAGCCTATCAACATGGAAAATAAAAATAAACAACTTTGAAAATATGACTTCGCCATTTGATCAAAAAGTGTAAAAAACACTGCTTTTTCAGTAACGGATGTCACGGTGAACGACTTATAGCTAATTTCAATTAAATATTTTTAGCATAATAAGTAAGTATCAATAGACCAATTAACAAGAATATGAAATATAATGAGCAAAGGATTTTTATTTAAAAAGTTTTCCTACAGAAGATAAAATTAGAGGCAAGAAAAATGCTAACATTTGTTTTTTCGACATCAATGGATAAAGTATCATAAAACTAAAGTTATACACTTTGGATTCAAGTAGTTTTTATCTTGCATGAATACTTGTTAAAATCGATATTAAAAAACGTACATGTTCAAGAAAATAATAATGATATCATTTATTTAATATAATATTAAACTTTGTGCAGATTTCATTCCGCATACGTTAGAAAAGAAAATGAGGGCAATGTTAAAATGGAGAACGATGTTGTTACTACTATTATAGAATTTGGTGACGTCAATGATGTTAATCATAAAGTTCATTCTTATTTGTTGAATTAAGAAACGGATTTAGAACTAAAGATAATGAAGACGAAAATATGTCAATATCACAATAGTTATTAATAAGCAAGCTTGTGTAGATGTACACATAAATATTACCTACTTTACGAAGGAAAGGCTTGAAAATATAGGTTTAGGCACTTCAGCATCTTTTAAAGGAAATCAAAATGTAAAAACACAATTCGGCTGCCCTACGCAGAAATCAAGTATCTCGAAATTTATCAAAAAAAGTTTTTTTACACCATTCGATTCACTGTTTTAAAATGCATTTTTTAGTATTTAAATTTTTTTTTAATAATGAATATTTTTCTAAATACAAAACTTTAAAAAATCCAAGTATCTTTTTTTAACGGGGTATTCTACGCTAAAAACAAGTATATACCCTAATTCTACGTTGAAATCAAGTATCTTGCAAAAGATACTTGAAATTCATATAGATTACTGAGTTACTTGACTTCAGCGTAGAAATATTGATATAGATCGCGGAGTTACTTGACTTTAGCATAGAAATATTGATATAGATCGCAGAGTTACTTGACTTTAGTGTAGAAATTTTCATTTTATTAGGATACCAAAACCTTATATTTAAATATTTTATTTGAGTTTCGGGTAGAAATTGTCCTGTGGTAACTTTTTAATTCAAGTAATGAATATGGCTGTTTTTTCATAGTTCGTATACATACGTGAAGTGTTATTGAAGTGCTTATTATCTGTATAAGTTATTTAAAGTGAAAAGACGCAAAGAACACTGGAATGGTTTCATTCAAATGCTCGCCATAGGGCAAAACAGATAGTTTCTACATTATGTTTAGAAAATAATAACATGAGTAAAATTCGAGAATTGTGGTAGTTTCTACCCCTAGCTGAATGTGATGAAAAATTATAAAAATGACAACTTAAGGAATTTGTTATTGAAAAACGTGGTCGAAGTTTGCTTCAGAAACGGATATGAGACTGTATTTTATATAAAAATAATTTGAATTAGGAATAGAAAGTAGTGGACTTCTTACAGAAAAAATAGTGCACGAATTACCAAAAAAAAACAATGTCTTAGGAGGCAGAGGTCAGCAAAAAAAAAAAATTGGCAAAGTTAGTGCCCTTAATGCCAAGTAATTAGCAATTATTTTTAACCCAATTGCAATAAAATTCACAATCACTAGATTTGGTAGAGGAAGGTGAACAAGTTAATACAGATGTTTGAATAAGGTTGATTTATATAGGTATTTTTATCTTTATGTTCTGTACCAGGTGTAAATAATAAAATATACATACAACTATATTGTATGTTGATTTATTGAACAAAACTATTACTTTCCATTGCTTTTATGTCTTTCACGCCTGCGTCTAGATATTTTCCACAGACTGTCGGTTTTGAAGTTCTTTTTCGGTTCGGTATTTGAGGTATTTGTAGTTTCCTACAATTTAAGTAATTGATGTAATATTTTAAGCATTTCTGTATGAGAAATACTTCGTTCCAGAAAAAAAAACTTGTGCTACATTTATGAATTTTAAAACAACTTGCATTCAAACAGAATAGGGGCTTCTTTTCCGTGAAATACTTGAAATACATACTACATTAATATATTTTACACAAGTATGACATACACTAAATTATTGGCATCTAAAATGTAGTATAAAATATGCTTGTGTTATAAACTTATAAAGAAGAAGCTTATAGACTAGCGGCCCATGCTGAAAAAAATATGGGTCATTTGAACCACCAGGTGACCTATCTAGAACGATATAAGAGCATAAAATAATAAGATTCAGCACTATGCCGTCACTTGTAAGCTGTCCAACTGACTCCTGGTGAGAATTTAAAAGTACAGGTAGAGTGAGTACATTTTGGTCATATATTTTTGTACGGCAATCTTACCACCGACAGATCCATGAAAAATAATAAGAAAACGCACAGTGCCGTACAAAAATTTTGAGCCACAAAGTCAGATTTTTTTTAATTTTCTGACAATCACCAGGGTAAATTTGGCCATTTGATTTTGTACGGCATCTGAGTCATACTATTTCAATACTGCTTACAATCCATTATTCCGCAACGCCGTACAAAAATCATGCGACAAGGGGAAAAAATCGGGGGTTGCAATCCCCTCTCTTTCCGTAGTCCAGGGGGTGATTTGAAAAAGTACGGCTTCGGTTCCAAAACATTATCTAGCACTCAAAAATACTATTAAAAATAATGCCGTCAAAAAATGATAGTTCATTTGAATGTATATCAATAATCATCTTCATTTCATCGTACCCTTGATTTTTACAGCTGTAAAATCATTTGATCCTGTACGGCAACTTCTTTTTTAACATGCTGTTGTAAAATACAATCGTTACATAGTATTGACGTACAAAATAAACCGTTCTAAAAAGAATTATAGAGAAATGCAAAAGCTGAAATTTTGCAAATGAATGTAAAAGTATAAATATCATAGATTAATGAAATATAGCAGTTTTTTACATTTTATCCCTTGTTTTAAATAACAATAACATAGATTAATTAGGAAAAAATAATGCCGTACATTTTTATGCAGACCATATATTTTAGGCTGATGAAAGTCACGCTATAATTTTAAGGGTACTTTATGGCCATCTGATGCAGTGCGGTATTAACATATTTTTGAAGAGAACAATTGATAATATGATAAAATCATGACGTCCAGCAGAATTGAAACATTGTGTATACTATGTCCAAGAATTGAAAATGAAAAATCCCAGTATCAACAGTTATGTATACTTTTTGGTTTAATATATACTTCAAACGTTATTGATACATACATAAAATATATAATTGATTTGTTTCATTGTAATGATGTCAATAAATAAAACAATCATTTTTTAGAAAAAATCTACATATTTTATGATAATAATATATTTTTTTAAGAAATTAGATAAATTTATTCAGTATCGGTATCAGTTACTCAGTTTTTATCGGAATCAACGTCTTCATCGACGTCCGAATTAACTTGTCTATTATTTTCTGAAACATAAATATGTATTTGTCAAAATCCAAGTCTTACGTACAAATTTAAGATGTAAAGATTTATTTACCTATGACGTCATTACTTTTATAGTTTCTAACTAGGAACCTAGAATCAAGAAAAGACTATGACAATTAGTAAAAATAAAATATCTAAATGCCTTATCTGCCGTCCTGTGTCTAAAACCTATCTAACCCACAAATTGTAGTTTTGAGTTATGAGCAAAAAACTTAAAAGTAAATATTTCTAGAAAATCTTAAGATTTATTCCGAACTTCTGTTATAAAAAAATTAAAACTAAATTCAGGCTTACATTGTATGTGCACCATTTTAAAAACGAATGTAATATTTATGAGAAATTACCGTTTTTGTGTTTTAGTGTTGCAAAGAATTACAAAAATGCAAGTGATTTTACCTTTAAAACCCCGTTAAGTATACCTTTGCCGTTTTATAGCGTTGCATAATTACCAGTTCATATCTAAATAACGGCTAAGTACTTAACGTGTTTATAGTATTGTTTTTATACTATGCAGAATACGCAATGCATAGCTTAATAACGACTAAGTCACTTTAAGAGTTTATAGTACTTTATGTGTAGGATTACTAGTTAAAAAAAGAATGATATAAACACGCTACTGGACTTTAGCTGTTTTTTAACTATGAAATAACTGTGAAAATCATAACTAGTTGTATGAATTCCTAAGCATAAAACACGTTACATGACAGGTCATTTCCGATAACTAGGTTATAATCTTGTAATGTTATCCAAATGGTTTATTTATTGTTATAGCAAGTCCTCGTTAACCTACACTTTACAAGTAACAAGTAAAGGGATTTCATACCTATTTAAAATAAATGAAACAAGACTGTGTATGATAAATCTTTTTAATTCAAATGCGAAACAAAACGAAAAATCAGCCTAAACTTTTTTATAATTAGAAAACAAAAAACAAAATTACTTCTAGTTCATAAGAATAAACAAAAATATTTTTTGTGAAAACTTATTTAGTCTTATTAAGTAACATCAGAATTATCTAATTAGTAGATTGCATACCGAGGACAGTAAAGTTATATTAATTACAGACCTTGGCCGGAAAAAGTATAAAATCACTTGTTTGTCTACCTTAACTTCACTTTCGCCCACTTACTTTACAGCAGGCTTAGCACATGATTGGTGCGACAGTATGTCGCCGCGAGATAGATCTCCCGTCCTTCGCTAGCTGTATTAACAAAAGAGGGACGGATAGACTATCTCGCGGCGAGATACTGTCGCGCCAATCATATGCTAAGCATACTGAAGGGCTAATATAAATAAAAGCTTATTGTAACATTCACTTCACTGTAGTTAACGTATCGACGGGTCAAATTATGACTGTCGTTTACATAGACCGTACGTCTACTATCATATTTTCACCCTTCGATATGTTGACTATAAAGTAAAGTAACTGTCAAATACAACAGATTTAAATGTATACTAGCCCTTATGGCTTAGATATGTATCTACCTACTAGTCATTACCCGTAACAAAACAATTTATAAAACTTATTTATTATTTCTTCCTTAATTAACAAACGAGATCAATTATAAAACTTCAATACTTACTCGTAATTATTATCATCTTCAAATCGTCTACCATGCCTATTATATGTTATGGATGATGGAAAGTAGGATATTTCTTACGTCTACAGAGTTACTCTAGTTCTATTTTTTTGCATTATAATATATTTTAACGCTGCATTGAAGGTTGTCTTTCTTCATTTTGATTACAGCAGGAGTCTATCATACATTGGATTCTCGAACTTACTAAATGCCTGAAATTAAAGACAATAATAAATATTTGCCTATAAAATAAAGCGTGATGGCAAAAAGTGACGTTTTAAGAAGGTGTAGCAGGGTAGCCTTGGAAAAAATGCCCCCAGAGGTTTTGGTTTGAAACTATAGTCAAACGATGACTTTTAAAGAGGTAACACCATGCACACATTTTGGACCCCTCTTACCCACACAAACCCCAATAGGCCAATACCCAATAACTGTGGAACTGTTTTATTTTTTTTCTCCTAAACTATGTTAGTGACGGTTTCTATATTTTGCACTACGGCCTAAAGGTATTATTAAAAAAGACAGCCGTCTAGGACTTCATACAAATACAAATAGTTTATTGTTTGAATGTGAGTAGGTAATAAATATATTCATAAAAAAAATTAACCTGTATAACAAGTTTTGGCTAGAGGTACAATCACCATTTCTTTTTTATATGTGTCTACATCTTATTTAGATAATTTGCAACTTTCATGTGCCTAATTAGTCTAGGTGCGTCAATGCGAGAATTTGTTTTTAATACTGTGGTGCCTACTACGGCCTCACAATATTATGATGAAAGACTTTCGTCTTCATTATTAAATATTACACAAAATGGTAGTATCAATAAGCACTGATGAGTTTAATTTATAATTATTTAGCACCACCTTTTCAAATTGAAATTCCTTGTCGCTGGCGGTTGCTTATTTTTTACTTATAATATTGTAAAACCGTAGTAGGCACCATAGTATTTCAAAAAAATGTTTCGCTATGATCCAACTAGACTAGGCACATGAAACTTGCATAATTATCTAGATAAGATGTAGACACATATAAAAAAATTTTGATTGTACCTACCTCTAGCCAAACTTGTTATACCTGTATAACAAGTTTGACTAGAGGTACCTAGGTACAAAATTAAAGTAATTTTTTTTACTGTTTTTTTAATGTGAATGAAGTCCAAGAAGGCTGTCTTTTTTTGATAATAACTTTAGGCCATAGTATTATATTTGCAAAATTTGGAAACCATCACTAACATAGTTTAGGAGAAAAAAAATAAAACAGTTTTTCAGTTATTGGGGTTTTCGCTGGTTAGTGGGGGTAAGAGGGGGTCCAAAATTTGTGCATGGTGTTGCCGCTTTAAAAGTCATTGTTTGACTATAGTTTCAAACCAAAACCTCTGGGGGCACTTTTTCCAAGGCTATCCTGCTACACCCTTTAAATGAAAAAGTTGAACATCTAACTAAAATATTAAAGCTCATCAAAAATGTATTTATGTTTGGTTGACAACAATAAACATTATATTGTCAATAAATATTATATAGTCTTAAATAATATGCAGAATAACTACTGTACACATAACTTTAATATATTACACACTTACCGTCGCGTTCCAGACATTTTGCGGTGATAAACATGCAGCCGTCACTGATAACTATTCGACTACGGAACTCACTCCCTATTGAATTAAGACGTGCCGAATCGATTGCATCCTTCAAAACATTACTTAAGAAACACTATCTGTCACTTCCTTCTTTCACTTCACTTCACTTCATCAGCCTATCTCGGTCCACTGCTGGACGTAGGCCTCTCCTATTAACTATACTATGCGTATAGACGCATTAGGAGGTAAATGCCCATAATCGCCACGCTGGGCAAACGGATTGGCGATCGCAGTAATGTGTCCACTATGATTACGCTGCTGCCCATCATCAATCTTGTATCAAAGTATGGTCAGTGACACTTTAATCCCTTAGTCGACTCTTACGACACCCGCGGGAAGAGTTGGGGTGGTGACAAATGTATTCTTACTGCCGTCACGACACGGTCACTTCCTTAGTTTTGAATTATTTATTTATTTTCTCCTTTCATTCCAATTGACTTAAACTAATTATTTCTCATAGTTTCACTATGTGATGTATCTGTATTTTTATAAAATGTATATGTATTTCTATGTGTATCTATTTATATATATTATATATACATATTTATGTATTTGTATTTTGTGTTTATTTTTACATTCCTTAGCCATCAGACCATTTTTCTCAGTTTTGCACCACCTAAATACTATCAACTTTTACTTTCTTATCTCCTCTACCCAAAGGTTGTCTGGAAGAGATCGCTCAGCTTAGCGATAAGACCGCCTTTCGTTTACCTCTTTTTATAACATGTACTTTTATTATTTGTTTTGTATTTGTCTTTGAGGTGCAATAAAGAGTTATTGTATTGTATACCTACACAACCTCGTGCGCGAGCGCCGCACAGTGAATTGCCGGCCACGGCGGTCAGATCTGAGGGGAGGGGTTTTGCACTTTGCGGGTTATTAGCGTAGTATTGTTGATTAGCGTGTTTTTAGTCTTATAACATTGTATTTTTTTCTTTAGTTTTCATCCGTTTAAACTAAGTCACTAGGTTTTAGTGTTGTATTTGTAGCCGAAATCGTAATTAAGTTCTTATTAATAAAAGGTTAAGGGACTTTAGCCATGTTTAAGCGTAGAAGCTGTTTTTTAATGTAGTATCAGACAATAAAAGTGCGTAACAAAAAAATAATAATAAAAGGGTAAAAGGACTTAAACGAGGATATAAACAGTTTTTGTCAAGTAACGTATTTTTAGCTGCGTATCATGCAGTTTAATCATTAAATGAATACAACTGCTAAGTACCTTAACATTACTTATAGCTATGTAATGTAGATTTGCCATTTTATAGTATTGTAATCTATCAACTTATACTGCACTTAGCGGGGTATTTGGATTGAGTATCTCCGTGAATATAAATGATAAAAATATGATTCCAAGACCAGTCTATAGGGTTTTAATTCCTCTTTCAGAATCTTTATTCAATTGAAAACTACTATTTTGCTGCTTAGGCCGGTTTTAGGTATAGGACGGCAGTTATAAAAAAAATCACCTCACATTTCGTATAGTTTTTTTTCCCTTTGGACCAATGAAAATATACGGCATATGAAAAAATATTATCTATGCATAAAATACTTTCAAAATAAATTTATTTCATGTTGTGTCAAATCACCCCCTGGACCACGGAAAGAGAAGGGATTGCAACCCTCGATTTTTTCCCCTTGTCACATGATTTTTGTACGGCGTTGCGGAATAATGGATTAGAAGCAGTATTGAAATAATATGACACAGATGCCGTACAAAATCAAATGACCAAATTTACCCTGTTGATTGTCGGAAAATAAAAAAAAAATCTGACTTTGTGGCTCACAATTTTTGTACGGCACTGTGCGTTTTCTTATTATTTTTCATGGATCTATTGGTGGTAAGAATGCCGTACAAAAATATATGACCAAAATGTACTCACTCTACCTGTACTTTTAAATTCTCACCAGGAGTCAGTTGGACAGCTTACAAGTGACGGCATAGTGCTGAATCTTATTATTTTATGCTCTTATATCGTTCTAGATAGGTCACCTGGTGGTTCAAATGACCCATATTTTTTTCAGCATGGGCCGCTAGTCTATTATTAAAACACGAAATTATATACAGATACTTGTTTTTTTGTAGAAAAGCTTTAAAATTATCTTATCGCATTCTATGCAGAAAACTGTTTTTGCATTTTAAAATGATTGGCCTCATAATTTTGATTTTTTTTTTTATAGTTTCCTATTAATAATGTCTTGCATAATAAAACACAGCAATTTTTAATGCTATCATTTAACTAGTAAACATGTAATCAAGAAAAGTCTAAAAAAAACGTTTTTTCGCTCTACTGTAAAATTTGCCAAAACACAGATACTTGATTTCTGCATAGGGCAGCCGAATTTATACGCTGTTGTTCACTGGGGCCATTTGCACGCTGTATTTTGTAAAGTACTTGATTTGTCGTCAATTAACGAATATTTTTCGCTACTTAGCGTAAAATTGATTACTTTGTCATGACTATTGACTTCGTAAATAGGTGCATAGGTATAGCCCCTAGAATTTGAAGGTGACAAGATATAAGTTATCAGTTGACCCATTAATTAAAAGTTGTCGAGACAACTCTCAGTCACAAAGCATGTCTCTTTAAACACGTTAATTACACGGAAAGTTGTTTAACTTAAAGGAAGAGATAATCGTTTGTCGAGGCAACGGCACCCAAATTAATTCGATTGTAATATTATCATGTTGATTTCGAGCAAAATGTTAATGTTAAGGTTCTTCGATTATTTGAGCTTTAGAGTTTTGAGTTTTAATCATTTTCCAATGTCCGACTGCCGTCGAAGAAATTGTACCATTTCTGTGTGAACAACACGTAACGTATTAAGTCCATGCTTACGGCGATGTTCAAGTGTTTATCATGGGAAGGCTTGTGTTAGGGCGATTGTGCACCACAATGAATTTTACTGTCTGGCAGACCGAGTTTTCATGGTCCGATATGACATGAAAAAAACGCATGATTGGCTTGTGCACTTGTCCGTCTTTTTACTCGGAGGTGCGTCTTTTTACTCGGAGGTGCGTACTTTTACCGTCCGGTAGTCCGCTTTTTTACGGTTCCATTTTGTAAAATCGAACTATCGGGGACGGTAAAAGTCAGTGCAATTCCGGACGCAGTGCACAAGCATTAACACGTTTTTCATAGCTGTCATCTCGGATCGGAAAAATACTGTCTGGAATGGGGAAAAGTAAAATGTCGGACGGTAAAATTACGTATAGTGCACAAGCTACTTTATACATTTAATGGCGTGGCATATCGGACCGTAAAAAACCGGACTACCGGACGGTAAAAGTCAGTGTAGTGCACAAACGCCCTTAGGATTACAAACAAACCGATTCGAGTATTAGCAAATTCATGACTTTCATGAGCCTTAAAATTGTTGAGACGCTTGTACATTTCGATATGTTCGCTAACATATTTTGAAAAAAAAAAATGTGTCTATTATTTAAATAAAAAAAATCTTATTTATTTTAAAATTTCGTTAGTACTTTGGTTTGAGTTTTTTCTGTCATAGTAAGTATTTCTACCAAAAATGTCTACCTTCTATAATTCTTCGACCTCTACGCTTAAGGATGTCCCTGTGCGATTTTCATACAAATTTGTTTCAATTTACTCTGTTAATAAGTAGACTTTCTGTAATTTTAAACCTTAATAGTAAGTTGTACGTATCCCGTAAATCTCGCGTATTTTAAAAAAAAGTCCAAAAAGTTGTATAGTATTTCTGAATTAACAATTTGAAAATTGATACAATTTCGCTCTTTGCCTTTGTTTACATATGTGCGTGAATAATACTATCCATGGAAACTAATACGGAGGCAGATGACAAGGTAAGTTTAACCATATCCATCACGTTGTCACTTTTAAAACTACTGCTAAGATGACCTCACTAAGTAGTAACATATTCGGTCAATAGATGGATTATTAAAAGTAAGGGTAATTCATAAAATATGTTGTTACAATAGTTGTTGTAATAAAAAGACATATCCGGTAAAATTAAATCCCCAGTTTTTCCAGTCCAGGGGCCCATTTCTCGAAAGCTTGTAACTTGTAATACAAGCGGAAGTCCTTATCTAATTAATAATGTTAAAAAAGACTTCCACTTGTATTACAAGTTACAAGCTTTTGAGAAATGGGCCACAGATCTCAAAAAACAATATACATGTATAGCGGATTTATGAATTGCAGTCAGTACCTAACTACCTACTTCATTTTTTGTCAAATAGTGCCGCTGGCTGTAATTCTCATTTAGCGTAACTAGTACAACAGTTTCGAAGAATGAAGTGCCTACACATTAGTATGATACTAAAATCTCAGAGGTAATAAATGAAATTACTGGCTATTAATTAATAATAATGATATACTAGGTATTAAATATCTTGGGACATCTTACATAAATCGACCTAGCCCCACAGTAACCTTAATAATGAAGGCTTGTGTTATGGGTAACAAGAATAAGCGATACATATAATAGATAAATAACTACATATAGATACTTAAATAACATAGACAGACATGACCAAGAAAAAATATTTGTAATAGATAAATACAAAAACAATGCTCTCGCTGGGATTCGAACCCGGAACCTCCAGCTTCGTAGGGTCACAACCAACTAGGCTACGGAGGCTGACAACTAAGGAACTTGAATTTAAATGGACGCGTAAAATACTTTTTGGTAAGTGACCACAAATACTTTGCTAATTTGTCACAGCTAAGTCAATGTCATTTCTGAGTCAAACATTTTGAGATTGAAGTCGGGGCGATAATTTCAGGAC
>JALPQI010019132.1:0-20942 GCA_025490895.1 Thaumatotibia leucotreta
AAACTATTGACACCGTTTATGCTGTAAGCGATATTATTCGTACATTTAGCCTCACTTTGGGTTAGTCAACTATACTAGCCTCCTACCGCTGTAACGTATCGACATCAATTGAAGATAATTCTTTGCTTTCATTCTTTTTGTAGGCGTTCGATTTAAAATATCATGACGTCGCCGCGTACCACGTGACCTACAATTGTACGTCAGTGTTTTCATTCAGTATACTAGGGAATTAAACAGAGCGGGTAGAATTTCAACCAATCAGATTCGAGCTAGTTTGTTGTTAGCCAATGGTAAAAGATGTTCAGTATGAGGTGATTCAAAGACGTCGAATGAACGAACAATTGAGGGATTGAGAATGAGAGTTGAGAGAATCGGACTTAAGGGAGTGTAACAGGTATTCGAGGCTTTTCGTCGGCAGAGCGTCGAGTCGTAAGGAAGTCAGTGAGTTTAGTTCGTAAGGCACATCGTGTTTAGAATTGTTCACAGATATAGCAGGCAGGCTTTACGGCAGCGGAGGCATAGGGCGAGTAACACCATTCCTGGGCGTGATTCGAAGATAGAAATGCGGTACCACCCGGCATTTGGGCGCACAAAGGATGCACCACATGGATATGGTACGTCGCCTCTGGCATACTTTATATTTATAGGAATTGCTTTGTGATTTGTAGAATAATAGGTGCATCGAATCATACGGGATTCTAGCGATATGTTAGAAAGTGGGTAGATTCAGATTCTGTTGAAAATTAAATGGATACGTTGTTCTTTGCAGATGGGCGTGCCCGAATATCTAGTTTCTATTATGCGTGTTCAATTGTGCTAATCGTGTTTATTCATAGTCTAAATATTGAATAGTTATTATTCCGACATACTTTCGACAATGCTTTATAGAATTACTAAGTGGTAACGAATCGTACTGGTTGATTAGTGACTACTATAAGTTTACGGCAAACCGACACAAGGGCGAACGTAAGTTATTTAATATTAATTTAATGAATTAGTTTTAGCTTGTAGTTGGGGTCCGGCTTGTGTGGGAGTGTCTGGATACAGGGCCCGTGTCTGGATGGTTTTCATGCAGATTGGATCTTAAATTGCAATCTATGACAGGAATATAATGATAAATCATGCTTGTGGTCGTGCGTGTGTCCGGTTGATTTAATTTACTTAACTTGCTTTATAATGTTCAGCGTAACGGCAATACGAAGATAATCGAGTGACATTTTAATAACGTAACATGTTTATCTAAATATTTTCTGTATTAATTATTAGGTTGCCGTATTCTTTGGTCGACAGTAGTAGACTAGTGGAGCGCGCAGCATTGGTTCATGTAGGTTGTATAGATGCGCCACGTGTTAACACGTTCAATGCGGTAGGGGTCTTTCGACCTCTTACAAGGTGTGGTTAGTTACGAGTTAAGCCTATTGCATCAGTGTTAAAATATGATACTTACAAAGTGAATATTTAAATATACTGTTTTATAATGGTGTTTTACAAATACTTTGATTCATTAATATTTGATTATTAGATATAGTGTTTCCCTTAAATTTGGTTTGAATTCAGTGCCATTCTACTCCGCTGAGAGCTTGTGGTATTATTTTAGCACACTATTATATTTAATACGTTCACTGCGGTTGGAGGTTGGGGGTCTTTCGATCCCTTACAAAGTAGATAGATAGATAGATAGAATACTCTTTATTGCACACCTTAACAAAAAAGAAAACATGGTTAAAACAGACGATTATACATAGAGGTACACAACAAGTATGGTTAGTTGTGAGCTAAGGTAATTGCCGCAGCGAAGATGTTAGGATGGCTGCTTTCCGTATTAGATTATAGCTCTCATCATATTGTACAGTGTATAAATGTTGGTAGGTAACTAAATAAATATTTCTCATTTCCGGTTCATGTCCATCGGCGAGAGGCCATATCATCCAGGGATGAAGGGTGTGGAAATGCGGAGTCGACACTACGGGAACTGCTTAGTACTTGCAGTTACATCAGCATCTAATACTTCGTCGGTCGCAAGTGATGCTCAAAGGCGTCAGCCATTTTGTCTTGACAGGACTCCGTTGAACTGGTGTGTTGCTTCTGGTTTATTTAATAGATAGGAAAATCTACCCTCCAAATGAAGTGTGTGCCATATTGAAAAATAATTTTAAACTTAAATATATTATATTAATGTTATGGAGAGCGGGCTAGGATCTATTTTAATTGAATACCACTATTTGATGATTTATTGGTTAATTATTTAGAGTTTATACTTTATTGGAATAATTATCGATTAAACAGAATATTTCATGGGCAATAATTGCTTGATTAGTTTTAGTATTTGAATTACTCTTTTAGTATTCTTCTATTATTCCGTTCAATTATAATCCGTAATCAAAATTATTAACTTCTTATGAATACCTCTTATAAACATGATCTTTTCTACTTTCCGGTGTTTCGTGCGTACGAGAGAGAGGGCGCCATGTACAGACGACATCACGACACCGCTACACGCGTGCTTCGTGTTGGGTCGGCCCTGCTACTCCATTCATAAGGGTGCCATATACAGCGTCTGCATCTTGGCGTCACTGCTCGCGTGCTACGTGTTGGGTCGGCCCTGCTACTCCATTCACAAGGGTGCCATATACAGCGTCTGCATCTCGGCGTCACTGCTCGCGTGCTACGTGTTGGGTCTACACTGTTATTCCATACATTATTATCGTCCATTCGAGCGGATATACGTTTCATTTAGAATTAAGGGTATTACAGATTTAACATCTACCGTACGACATATAACTGCAGTTGATATTTTAGTTGTCAATCGTGATTGAGAATCTAATATAATACATAATTATATTGCTGTTTACAAGTTCTAGAATGACAACGCACTGCTATTTAATATCTTATATTTAATGTCATAAATATTGGGCTATGATCAGTGCATCCACTTACTTGATTTATCTAGACGCGTCTCTTTGCTAATGAATCACGCAGTAATTGAAGTCACTAAGTAGAAATAGTTGATCCATCAATAGTATATTCGAAACTATGAATGCGTGATTCATTACAATGATTATAAACTGTATATCACGTGTGCGTTATGGATTTGAGACTCTTATAAAATGATCCAGATTTTAATATTTTAAACTTATTCTAAACATTTAAGTATATATATTACCCTACTGTCAATTAAAGCATAATTTGAGCTACTTACATCACATAACGGAACGTATAAATTCACAGAATTGATTAAGATGCTAAATTGATTATTTTGCATTAGAATTGACCGCGCTTAACAATAAAGTTGTAATTAATGGAATTGGGCTTTACATATCTTTGATAATGTGATTCGTTTAGTTGAGAGATGTGGTTCTATTAACTATTATGGGAGATAGTAATATTAAATCTAGTTAAACTCTGATTACGTTCTTATAAATCACCTAATTTGTTAGGGGACCACGAGTTTCATGGTAGAACTTAATCTTTGATCGATGCTCTCGCGTGATCCTTGAAAAGGGTGAATCGCTTGGGCTTGTAATTTACTTACACTCGCGAAATGGACCGCTTGGCTAGAACTATTCTGGCAAGACGTCCAAATAGCATACGATAAGACATCTGTACCCTTGTTTGCTAACATTTGTGGTTAAAGACCCCAATTATATATTTACATACAATCTCATTTTTATACTATATGGGCGAGGCTGCAAGTGCGAAGCTCAACGATCTTACAGACTATTGACTAAGTTGTCTCATGCTTTCGGGCTGGGCTTGCTACCATGGAGCTTGAATAATACTGTGCATTGATGTGCAATTCCCAGTACTATGGTCACACTTGGTTCTTTCATATGTAATACTACGGGTTCTGAATTGCCTTCTCTAAATGTCAAAGAGGTAATATATACAAGGGGTACCTTTGTAGCCATGCAAACAAGTATAATTCATATTGAACAATAATTCGGTGCTTGTATTAAGTGTTCAAAAGATACACAAATCTATATATTATATACGTATTCTTGCTATCTCAACTAACTGATTCCATTATCATCGTCACTGTGATGCCCACATTGATTCCAGATTATTATGACTATTCTAGAAAAGAGTATTGTTATTACAAAATTATCACATTCTTATTTTAGTCTCGGAATTTGTATCTTCGGATCTATTCCTAGCGTTTGGATATTCTCAATGCTAGTCTGTTGACTTACCTGAGGGTTTTGCATCGGTTTGCAACACTAAATACCCAATATGGATAGTATAGAATCGGTCCACGCTGAGACTCTCGTTCAGGCATTACCATTGTCATGCGTGTGATCATCATCACAGTATAAAGCATAAGCGTCATTTAGTTATAAGTTAGTTTTAAGCGGTTTAGTATTAAGGTACTGATTCATCGCTATTTCTGCGTTCACTTCAGCTTTGCCTCGGCTTGCTGAAGACATAATAATGTTATATCAAACATAATATTTCTGAGTATTCTTATAGAATACTATTACATAAAAGTGGTTGTCTCATAACGCTATGGGACTTATCTAATCATACGGCTTAGATTTAATTGTACACATTAACGTCTTGTGAGGCATATTGTCATATTCTTATTCTCAAGTCTCTGAATTTGTATCTTCGGATCTATTCCTAGCGTTCGGATATTCTATACAAGTCCATCGTTATACTCGAGGGTTTTGCATCGGTTTGCAACTCTAAATACCCAATCTGGATTGTATAGAATCGGTCCACGCTGAGACTCTCGTTCAGACATTGGCCAACATAATTACGTGTGCGTTTGGTTAATATATTATACTCGTACGAGCGGCTTATAGCTGATCATAGGCAGCTATTATGTAAGACTAAGCGTGGTTTATAGTTGATAAGTTAGTCTTAAGCGTTTATCATAAGGTTATTCATAAACTTTAAATCCAATTTTTACAACTTTATTCATTTATCTCTTTTAAATTACTCTTCATAATCTTAACTTAATTTTCTACTGATAGATTCTAAATTTACACTTGACATATATGGGGTATCATATACGAGTCTAAATTGTAATCTCTTTTATTTATCTGGATCATTTTATAGGCGTTATCTAAGCTTTGTAGAGACAATGTTTGACATTTAAAATATTACTTTCATCTAGCTAATAATCACTGCAGATATTATTATTATTTAGGTTTGACAATTTTAGAGTGTTTAATAATTATTTACTTATTTGTCCTAATGTCCTAATGTCTAATGTTTTAGTTATCAAGCTTTCTATTACTTTACATTTAACTCCTTGTGTAGAATAGTCAAATGGCTTTGATATTATTGAGTTTGTTGGAACATATTTCGGACATAGACTTTGTAACATTTCTCATACCTCAGAGGATTTGGGTTATTACTTATCATAATGTTGTCCAATTTACCACTAGATGATCATGCTATTATCAATATTTTATTATATTAATTTCTATTTTTGTGTGTGTGTGCAGGTTAACCTTTGGCGTCAGGTTTTTGTACCGTCATGTTTTCCTGACTTAGGTATTTGGCCCTAGCAATCATGACGGTGTATCTCATGAAGTCCTAACCAGACCAAATGAGATACAGAGCTTGTAGAGTCCTTAGATTTAATTGTAAAACTAATAAGAAATTTTAATTTAATAAATATTTTCTTTTTCCTCTCTATACCTTGTTTATTTTATACTTTTCCCTAAACTTTAGATTTCCCTATTACAGAGCTTTATTGGAGCTTCATAGCTTTCACAAATCAGTAATGAAGCATTTAGTCCATGTAGGATGTTACACCGCGAACTTCGAAATTCGTAAATTTCGAGCATTTATCTATCTCTGACTCTAACGATCTAGCCACAGAAACAAATCCTCGAATCGAAATATGCAAATGGTGACGGCAGTAAGAATAAATTTGTCACCACCCCAACTCTTCCCGCGGGTGTCGTAAGAGTCGACTGAGGTTGAAGTGTCACTGACCATTCATTTATTAAGGATTGATGATGGGCAGCAGCGTCATCATTTACTCATCATAAAATAATGGACACATTACCGCCAACTCCGGCGTGGTGATTATGGGCATTCACGCATAGTTAGTGGGAGAGGCCTACGTCCAGCAGTGGACTAAGATAGGCTGATTATGTGATCCGTACAACCTTTATTAGCAGCCTAACCAGAGATTGTGCAAGTATACTTTAGTCCAGCGGTCGGCAACCGGCGGCCCGCGGGCCGCATGCGGCCCGCGAAGGGTTCAGTTGCGGCCCGCGAACCTCCTTGACTATTTTGTATATCGTGTATGTTAAAATCACGAACCTCATCAATGGCCATACACATTAACAGAAAACCTAGTTATAAATCAGAGGCGACAATTATTATTATTAAAATATATGCATTTGGCAACGCGCATGTGACACCCCTGGGGTTGCAAGCGCCCATAGGCTACGGTGACTGCTTTCCATCAGGCGGGCCGTATGCTTGTTTGCCACCGACGTGGTATAAAAAAAAAAAAAAAAAAATTTCGAGTCAGTGGCATGGCAACAGACAGAAACAGCAAAATAAAAATAGTAAAGCGCACAAGTTGTAAAATACTAAATTTAATAAGCGTATAGGTACAATTCAAATCATAAATAATTGAAAATCGAAATGCAATTTATCTTTGCAGTCGGGCCCTCTAATATTTAAAAAAAGAAACATGCATTTTTCGACGTTCTGCCGTGATAGTAAATTCGTCTACCTTATCTTTGAACGTTAATTTTGTACCGGGTTTCAGAGGCGAAATAAGAACTTCTTAAAATACCAACAATGTCCGATGTAATCTTGACACGCTTGGCCTCGCAGGCTGCTGCGCCTCTGACGGACGCTCCGGGCCTTCAGCCCTACGCGCAGCTCGGCCTGCGGCCTTCTCAAGGGTTCGAAGCGAACCGTCGGGTCTCCGGCCCTCCAGTTCGCTTGTTAAGACAGTTAGGTCGGGCAGTTGTACCACGTGGGCTCGAACGTGACGTTCCGGGGCTTCGACCCTACGCGCAGCTCGGCTTGCGGCCTTCGCAAGGATTCGAAGCGAACTGTCGGATCTCCGGCCCTCCAGTTCGCTTGTTAAGCAATGATATAAGAGCGCTCGTACACCTGTAAGTTCTTACGTAAGTTATAGGGACGGAGCTATACTAAGGAATGAGAGGTGAATATCACTATCTCATTCCTTAGTATAGCCCCGTCCCTCTAACTTACGTAAGAACTTACAGGTGTACGGCTGGCCTAATAAGTAAAGATATGTTACACCGGCTCTAAAATTGAAGCGCGCAGATTGTGATAATTCTAACAATCGCTCTTAGTTCTACTCAGACCACCGTGAGGTGTGTACCACTGCCGAGTTCTCGCAAATCACATGAACTGCGCCCTAAAATGTCATTTTATGTTATACAATAGTGAAAACTACGAAATAAAATGCAAAAATGCCCTTAACATCAAACATCATGCGCAATTAAACTGAATTATATATTTTTTTCAATTTTACTATTTATTCAAAATAAATAGGACGCCATTTTGACGTTTTTGAAAGGCTTCGAGAAAAAGACAAGCTTATGCTGTTTAAGATCAAGAGTAACAGAGATAAAACAATGTTTATCAATAACAACCTTAAGAATGCACGCGCAATTGTCAAATGCTAGTTGTCTCTTTTTTATTTATTAAATACGAGTATATGTATTTTGCCATCTCTTTTACGCATTTTGAAGTATGAAGATAGGTGTATGTCAACTGTCAATAAATCGTAGGTGTATGATGTGAAGTATTTATTTCGCTCATTTTGTTAGAGTATAACGTATCTTTACTTATATATCATTGTTGTTAAGACAGTTAGTTAGAGCAGTTGTACCGCGTGGGGTCGTTCGAGACACTCCGGGCCTTCGGCCCTACGCGCAGCTCGGCCTTTGGCCCTCTGGCTGGGTTTATTTAACTACTGGGGTAGTTGAACGCTTGGAAGCTAAATTTTCTCGGAGCTCGGCCTTCGGCCTCGCTTTAAATAACACGCTGGGAGCTCGCTTAGATTTACATCGGTTCAAGCAATGTACCTTCCCATCCGCAGCGAGGCCTTCAACCGCGCCCAAAATTACTAGGGTTCGGGACCGCGAAGTGAAGATCCGGGCCTTTGATCCTCCGCAAGGTCGGTCTACGGCCTCCCGACCTGAAAGCTCACCCTTTGGTCTCGCTTAATTTACGCGGGATGTTGGCTTTATGTTCCGAATCCTGAATTTTTCAAAAAAAAATTCAGGATAACACTCCTGGCCCACATAATGCCCGTATACCAAATTTACCTAATCTTCCTACCTCTCTAAATCTACCTAAGTAGGGCAGTTAAGCAGTTACACCGCGTGGGCTCGATCGTTACGCTCCGGGCCTTCGGCCCTACGCGGAGCTCGGCTTTCGGCCCTCTGGCTGGGTTTATTTAGCTTCTGGGGTTGAACTCTTTGTAGCAAAATTTTCTCGGAGCTCGGCCTTTGGCCTCGCTTCAAATTACTTAGAATTGGCACGTTCGGCACTTCGACTTTTTGTTTTGGGGCGCCGTCGAATTATTTTCATATTTTTTTCAAGGTATCACTCCTGGCCCACATACTTAGTGCTTGTATGCCAAATTTCAGCGCGAACAGACTATTATTTTAAAAGTTTCATATACATGCTTTTTTGTCCAATAAAAAAAAAAAAAATTGGAATCTGGAGAGCCCAAAAGTCACGCATTCGGATTTCCAGTTTCCACCCCATCGGATAAAATAAAAAATATAAAAAATCGTCGATAAGATGTTATTTGCATAATAATAAGTATATAGGTATTGCTATATTCGACTCTCCCTTATTGACAACCGATAATGTGAGTATTTTTTTCGAACAAAACCTACATATTAACAAAGTGCGGCCCGCGTCAATTTCGTTAACTACTATGTGGCCCTTGGATGCTAAAAGGTTGCCGACCCCTGCTTTAGTCGTACAAACAAGTACCTAATTAACATGATGCGAACGATACTAAATAATGTTTAATTGTAGATTTGAGACTGCAAGAAGGTGCGAAAATAGTACATTTCCTAACTAGTGCGGGAAAACTGTTTTTTGGCGAAGGTGAAAGTTGGAGCCCGAGTGAAACGAGGGCGACAATCACCCGAGTTAAAAAAAGTTTTTACACGTGTAAGGGACGATTTTTATCATAAGATGTGCGTCAAAAAGGGAAATTACGTCTAAAGTTCGTTTTTTCGCACTAGTTAGGAAAAATAAATTTCCATGCCTAACTCTGATTCCAGGTTATACTGTATCAGCTAAACTAAAGTGCAAGGATCTGCGCCTAAGTTGCGTAAATGTTGCCGTCTTTACGAGCCTTTGTGTCGGTCGCCGTCGCCGCAAACCGTCCGAGGTACTGTGGCCAACAGAATGCTGTAAATTAACGTTATAAGTATTTACTATTGTAACTTGATGACTATTGTTGCCTGCGAGTTGCTTGGGAAGGTACATATGGCAAATAAATCAAAGAGTATTTTGTAGAAAATAATGAACGCCAAGTTTTGCAAGGATTTTGACGACTTTTTTAATAACCAAAAGACCAATCGAGAGTTTTAAGCATAATTTTCAACATGTAGGTATACTATACTATACCTGCCGCAAAACAATCTGGCGACTGAAGGCGTCTTGCTATCTACGTTACACTTGTTAGTTCCAGGTCAGAGTGAGAGAGATAGCAGTATGCCCTCAGTCGCCAAATAGTTTTACGGCAAGTATAGCTATCACAATGACCGGTCCTGCGCCACCCGCATCCAGCGGACTCCTGCGACCTTCACTAGGTCATCGGTCCACCTTGTGGGGGGCCTACCCACGCTACGCCTTCCGGTAAGTGGCCGCCACTCAAGAATCTTCCCGCCCCAACGGCCATCGGTTCTACGCGCAATGTGCCCCGCCCACTGCCACTTCAGTTTAGCGATTCGGAGAGCTATTTCGGTTACTTTGGTTCTGCTGCGGATTGTCTCATTTTTAATCCGGTCATTGTGGCAATCTTTGGGGGAGGCCTATGTTCAGCAGTGGACGTCTTTCGGCTGATATGATGATGATGATAAATAAATAAATAAAATAAAAATAAAATAAATTTATTTTCCAAGTGGGCTTGTAAGGCGCTTTCAGACGTCAATCTTAACTTAACAATTTTGATTTTACATAGGCATTAAAACATTTTTTATAGATGTGTAGAGGGTATCTAAGTACTTGTCAGTGTGTTACATTCACAATTCTAACACAGATAATAGTAAATTGATACAAACATAACTCATTGTGGCATAATTAAAAATAAAATTCTAAAATTAATAAAATAAAAAAATCTGTCATAAGCAGTAAAAAGCATACTTCCATACGAAATAAAAACAAATATGAGAAAATAAAATATAAAAAATACTAGAGATGTAAAGGGTCTCTAGGTGTCAATAGGTAAATATACAAAACATAAAATATAAAATCTATCTTTAAAATTATCGAATGAAGATGTAAAATTCTTCATTTGTCCTAATACTACCTTACTAAATACCAACTACCTTACATCCAAATATTTTTGTCATCTATGTAATCTATTATTCTGTAGTATCCTTTTTTAACCAAGCCATTTTTAATGATCAGTTTAAATTTATGCAGCGGCAAGTCAATAAGGTTTTGTGGTAACTTATTAAATAATTTAATACTAAGGCCTGCAAATGACTGGTTAGTTTTACGCAGTCTGAAATGTGGAACGGCAAGTTTATGTTTATTTCTCGTGTTAAAGCTATGACGATCAGTATTTTTGGTGAGAGTTGTGTACTGTTTCCGTACATACATAATGCAGTCAAAAATATATTGAGACGCAACTGTTAGTATATTAATTTCTTTAAATAGTTCTCTTAGCGAGTCACACGATCTAAGATTGTATATGGATCGAATCGCTCTTTTTTGAAGCACAAAAATAGTTTGGATATCAGCAGCAGACCCCCACAACATTAGACCGTATGACATAATGCTGTGAAAATAGCTAAAATAAACTAACCTTGCCGTTTCAACGTCAGTAATATTTCGTATTTTTTTTATCGCATATGCAGCCGAACTTAGTCTACCTGCTAGAGCAGCAATATGTGGTCCCCATTGCAACTTAGAGTCTATAGTGATCCCAAGAAAGGCAGTAGAGTCAACTAATTCAATTATTTCATTATTCATTCCAATACATGTATTGACCTGTCTCACATTGGGAAGTACAAATTTAACACATTTCGTTTTTTTTGGGTTTAGCAATAGGTTGTTCGCAGTGAACCAACCCAAAACTTTAGAAAGAGCTTTATTTACCTCTTCAGCCACCTGTTTACACCTGTCCACTTTGAAAATTAAAGAGGTGTCGTCCGCAAACAATACTATTTCACACAGACCACTTGTGAAGTAAGGCAGGTCGTTCAAATATATGAGGAAAAGCAATGGCCCCAATATTGAGCCTTGGGGCACGCCCATTTGCAGAGGGGAGCCAGTTGAGTTTGTACCATTAATGCTTACTCTCTGGATACGATCTGATAAGTATGACCCTATGAGGCTTAAAGCATTATCTGAAGCACCATAATGTTTTAATTTTATGAGTAAAGTCTGATGGTCGACACAATCAAATGCTTTAGATAAGTCACAGAAGATACCCACTGCATCCTGTTTCATTTCCCAAGCATCCAATACATGCTTGATGAGGGCCACACCCGCATCCGTAGTAGATCTGCCCTTTGTGAACCCAAATTGTTTCTCATATAACAGATTTTTGGCATTAAGATGAGACAATAACTGCTGAAACATAATTTTTTCGAATATTTTACTAAGTGCAGGCAAAATGGAAATAGGCCTAAAATTTGATGGATCACTTTTATCACCGGATTTAAATAATGGTATAATTTTGCTCCATTTCATCAAATCGGGGAACTGACCCATGTCAATGCACCTATTGTAAATGTAAGCTAAAAGTGGTGAAATTGTGTCAATAATTGATTTAAGAAGATTAGTTGAAATACCCCATAAGTCTTTAGTTTTCTTAAGGTTGAGCTTTTTAAAAGTATTGACAATTTCTAGAGGAGTTACGTAATTAAACTGAAAATGGGCCCCGCATCCATCAACACTGGAAATGAGTAGAGACTTAGCTACACTGGCATTTGAATTTAGTTGCTTAGTTGTGTTGTTAGCCACATTTGTATAGAAATATTCAAATGCGCATGCGACATCCCTATCAGATCTGAAAGTATTATTATTAAGTTTTATGCAAAATTGGCTTTCTCGAGGTTTTTGTTCTTTAGTTTCCGAGTTAATAATACTCCAGGTAGCTTTAGCTTTGTTGTTAGACCTAGATATAGTATTACGTATAAAATTAGACTTGGCCATGTTACATACCTTTTTGAATAATTTTGAATAATTCCTAACGTAATCAATAACCTTTGGATCATTTGTTGTTGCCTTTATACCATATAATTCGTAAAGCTTATCTCTACTTTTATAAATGCCAGGTGTTGCCCAATCACTAAACCTGCTTTTAGAACTAGTAATTTTTATTACTTTTTCTGTGAAAGTGGACTCTAGTTCATATTTTATCAGATGAAAAAGATTTTCATACAAATCATTTATGCTCTTATCATCACCTATAGGTAGATTATGAACTTTACGATCAATATTACACTGAAACGTATCCAAACGACGTTTTGTAATGGGCCTGCAGCGAATATCTAATGTGTTTTGAACATGATGGTGCTGAAACTTTGCTAACTGCCCAGTGTGGTCGGACTGTAAACAATTAATTATTGACTTATTATTTAAGTAAACATGATCACAGAAAATGTTATCTATGCAAGTGGCTGTAGTCGCAGTAATTCTAGTAGGTTCTGAAAAAACGGGCAATAAGTTAAAAGATTTAAAAAGATTCAAAAATCTGACACTGGATTGCGAGTCCTCCAAAACGTTTATGTTGAAATCGCCGCATACAATCACCTGTTTATGTTTTTTACAAGCTTTTCTTAATACTTCTTCCATAGTAGATTCAAACAATGCATAATCGGACGAAGGAGGTCTATATACACAAATAACCACAGATCTCTCCATCTCTACACATGCCACTTCTATAGTTCGTTCAATAGAGAGTGCAACAATATCTTTACGTTATTTTGACTTAAACTTATTATGCAATAATATGAGCGATCCACCACGAATAGCTGACTTTCTTATGAACGAACTAACTACACAATAGTTATGAATACCAAGTAAACACTCATTTTGTTTAAGCCAATGCTCTGTTAAACATAAAACATGAATGTCCATACAATCAAGAAATAAACCTACTTCTAATTCTTTGCCAGATAGGCCTTGAATATTTTGGTGAACTAAATTTAAAGAACCATTAGCAGTACACTGGTTTCTGTTATAATTGCAAGAGATCTCCTCCTTTGTCTCGTTATTTAATTTAAAGAATTATTCGTAATGCTATTAAAATTAAGTACTGTCTCTACCGAGAAACATGTACTTGAAATATTGTATGCAATAAGGTTAGCTACTCGTCGTTTCATCATTTTAGATAAGTACATAGTGTTTTGCGTTAATGTAAAATCTTCTACAAATTGATTCATATCAAATAGTGAAATTGTGTCATGATATTGATACGTCGCACTATGCATAAATAAGTTTATCCTATGAATAAAATAATTTTGTTTCCTAGTCCAATTCGTGCAAAAGGGGAAGGTACACAAAATTATTTTGCATTTCTGTTGCTCTGTAATATGGAGTAGCGATTGCATGCTACTATCAATTTGTCGCCTTGTGACATTTGCATGATTGCCAACCACTATAACGACGGTGGTAATTTCATTACATTCAGACATCTTTATTTTTTTTATGATTCTATCGAATGAAAGTCCAGGATAACACATATTAATCGTTTTCTGCTGAAGGTATACATTTATCAAAGGTCCAAGTCCTACTCCTATTTCATCTGAAAAAATTATGGTCTTTCTGCAATTAGGTGATGGCAACGTGCATGGGTTTGTTACAGGCAGTGCAGTCCCTTCCGGGTTGGACTTAGGCAAATACATTGGGTGATCAATTAAAGATAGCTCGGGCTCCTCCGAAGGTGGCGCGGGCTCACACAAAGGCAACGCAATCGCATCTGTAGCTCGCGTGGGTCCAACCGGAGGAGGAGCAATCCCAATAGAAGGCCCAGTGGGCCCATCCGTAGATGATACAGGCATGGTACATGAATATACACTATTTGATGGCGGTATACACTCCATCGAAGCCGTCGTTGGTATTGCGCGCTCTGCTGAACCTTGGGCGTGCTCTTCCGAAAGCAAAGCAGGAACTTTCGCGAGCGTTTTGGGTTTATAAGAAGGCGTCGGAATCTCATCTGTAAGCTGCGCTGGCTCTGCCGCAGGAACGGTACGCGATTTGTTTTTCGTATTATGTATCGCGTTGGTTGTAGATTTTTTGTAAGTCGATGGCTTTCTTTTCAGGTTCTTTATAGGTGTTTTTTTTAACGTCTGTTTCCTTACAGCGATGAGGGGCTTGGTTGTCTCTTTGTTAGCAAGTCGAGAAGTATTTGGGGTGCATTTGTACTTCTGTCTTGCACTTATTTTTAACTCAATATTTTCATTTTGAAGTTGTATTATGTTCTGTTTTAAGTCATCAATTTCTTTTTTAAGTTTTGCTAATTTTTTGTCACATTCCGACTGTGTGGAGCTCTGAAGTTCTTGGAACAAAACTGCATTCTTTTCGTGCATATTTATTATAGTTAGTGCTTTTCCATATTCCTGTATGTCAGGTGATCGCTCATTTAAAACTCTTTGTAATTCATCGCGTTCGTCATTCGACAATCGAAGTTTTGAAAGATAGCTATCACTGGCCGTACCATGAGTTGACAAGTAACGGTATGGTAGCTATAGCTACTTTACACATCAAATGAACGCTATTATGTGATACCTCACGCCATCACGCTCCCTCCAATATACTACTGCGAATGCTATATGTATACACTGAATTGGGTAGGCATGGGACATGACGATCGTCGATAAATTTATCTAATCAATTCGCAGACATCTTACTGGTAAGCTATTCAAATATTACACAGCTCTATAATTCAATTAGGTAACCTTTTCAACGCCTTCTCTCTCGCATCAAATTGTGACATACACGCCAGTATCACTACTAATGAACAACGAAAATAAACCTTATCTGTCAGCAAGACAGTTACTTTGACAGCATACTCGATGACCACTTTAGTGGCTGCTGGCGTGGTAGGCAGGACAACACATGGCCACTTTAGTGGTTCTTGGAGTTGAAAAGGTTAAAAGTGTTTAATAAGAATAAACATTTGAATCATTAATAATTGAAATATGACCAGAGGGCCTTGTGTATGTAATAACTAATAACTTATAAAAAAGGTCTCGATCGCGTTTACGTTTTTCATCGCCATTTCATACAAATGACGTTGAAAACGTAAACGCGATCGAGACGTTTTTATAAGTTATTACCTACACTAGGCCCTCAGGTTGAAGCTGACGTGGTCTGGCCAAACATTGTGGACGAGAAACTTATAAAATGATGACTTATTAATTTATGAGAGTGAGTGTACTTGCGCTAACGCAATAGTAAATAGGTAATGTAATAGGTACACAGCGTATCGCTTGCCCGGTAGCGGCGCGAATGGTCTGCCTGTGCCTACACAGACTTTATGGCGACTTACACCATTCTAAGTGATTTCAATTTCCTTTTGAACTGGAGTTAAGTACTTTGGTCTTTGGTGAAGGAAAACAATGTGAGGAAACCAGTGTACAATATTATATCCGCAAATCAGTTATTTGATTAAGTACCTATGGATATGATGTGACGAAGGTAACATGATTTTGAGATTACCGCGTGACGGCAGTAAGAATACATTCGTCACCTCAACTCTTTCCGTGAAGGGAGTCGACTCTAAAATTGGTGATGTACTGTTATACTTAGTGACATGCCTAACGTTTTGATGATAAGAAATCTAGAACAAATAAGGAAAAATAATTTCCAGTTAATCTTTAAGCAAATCAATTTTAAGTAAATCTACTTCCGGGTCATCGTCAGATTTAGGTTATTGTCTTGTCACGTCTTTTCGGTGGAGCTAGGGTACATAACGGCACCACTAGGTTCCCCGGTCGGACGGCTCGGGTGTAAGTATATAATAAAATTGTAACATACATTTTAGACAAGCTAGTAACTAAAAGCTAGTAGCTAGTAACTTATGAACACCGATAAAAGTTGTCCAACTTTTGTTTTTCTGACAATGCCCGTTCCCTAAATTTGTCTATCTATTGCCGTATCATAGGCTGCCTTACTTTTTATCTGGCTCGCTCGCACCAACGCGAATACGAGTGGAATGGATAGAAAATAAGTCCACGTCAAGCACGGCGGAAGCTCATAGTAAATGCACACAGTAGCCATACCATGACTGGAGGGAACGCGACGCGATGGACAGCTTTTCGTATCGAGTAAAACCTAACCTAACCTTGAAAACTCATGGTACTACAGCTACCACCCGGTAATGCGGCTTAGATAAATTCCCAATCGCTAACGCTTAATCGTCAATCGTAAACGAAAGGCAGCTAACTGTCTTTGTCGCACCAATGATATGAAAGAGTGACAGAGAGGGAAAACTACGATACGCTACTAAGCGTTAGGGATCTATATCTGGATCCCTAACGTTTTTTGACCTATTTTTACATTCACTAACGTTTTATGTCCGAATGATCATTTTTCCTAACGCTCATATGCCATATCTTTAATTTTCCTAATATCGTATGGATGATTTTTGTTTTCCCTAATGCGTTATATCCTAATTATCATTTTCCATATCAATTATTCATCCTAACGTTATATGCAATAATAGTCATGTATCATAATTGTCAGTAAGCCTAATGATCGATAATCCTAATAATCGTATTTCCTAACTCTGTATGGCCTATTGCAGTTTATCCTATATCTGTAAGCTGCTGACCTGACGGGTCAGAGTATAGCAAAGGGGGCGCGGAAATTTTTTTGATGGGGATGGTGTCATTATAACACGTATTTTTTTATGCTATCGTATAGAGGACGCTAAAATAAGCATGTTTTGTATGGACATCTTGTCTAACTTTATAATTACCAAGATATCCAAAACCAAATTTTGGGTCTATATCGGGTGGCATAATGTTTATATTTCGAAAAATTTGTCGCATAACAACTTTACGCCGAAAAATTAATGGCATAAACATTGTTGCGAATATTTTTGCTATGCCGAAATTGTTAATCCTAACTTGGTTGTTCCTAAATATTGTTTGTCCTAATGATTTTCGTGTGTAATGTATATGTATCGAAAAATTATTGTGCATAATGGTGATGTTCCTACTATTTAATGTACTAATAGTGATTACCTACCTTTAACTAGCTTTAAAATATATTTTTATTACTTATACTTAACTATTACTAAATAATTCGCCCTGTTGTCCAAAGAATTTAAGTGAGCAATTTTGACCTGGGAACCGGTCGACGAAGCCCCGCTGCGGGGCTTCTATTTCCGCTCTAAGGGATAAAAGGTACCTAACGAACCTATCCAGGTTAAGGTAGGGGATGTCCAGATTATTTATTTTTTAATGCGGGGGGCTTCGCCCCCCGAGCCCCCCTGGTGGGGGGCTTCGCCCCCCCGTCCCCCCTTTTTTTGGCTTTGTAAGTATAAGGATGTGTAAACAATTGATTAAAAATACTTAAGTATTTAAAGACTACGCCATTCACTCCGCCCTAGTTTCGAAACCTAACCAATCCACGTCGGTTTTACCCTGGTTTATTACTTGAACATTTTTTAACCATTCACCCTGTTGTTCAAATGTTTTGCATGTTGTTATTAAAATGCCTTTTTGAATGAAATTTCGGACATGATAAAAGTAGGCGCAGTGAAAATTGAGAGTTCGAGTAGCAGGGAAAACAATATTTATTACAATGAACATTAGGATTATTATGCTTTAGGTCATTCGACATTCGAGTAATCAATATTAGAATAAATATGGTGTAGGTATTTTAAACGTGTATGCGCAAAATTAAGTAGGCTAAACAAGTAGTATGCCATGTAACATTATGCCATACATTCTCGGCCAAAAAATTTTAGGACAATCGACGTTATGCGACACGACAGGCACCCCCAAATTTTATTTAGGAGCCAATATCTCTCAAAAATTAAAAAAAAAATTGTGTAACCATTACCGATCGCTAGGGCTTCTGTCTCTTAGGACAACAACATTTAGGCTAAATGACATGAGGTGAAACGTTATTAGGGATTTCGAAGAATATGGAAAATAACATTAGGATTTTTAACAGTTATGGTAAAAAATTATTTGGGCAAGTGAGTTTTAGGACAATCATTACATTATGGAAAATGAGTGTTATTGCAACTGATCGATAGGGCTAATGCCCATTAGTGCAAAACAGTTCGGGCAAGTGATTTTAGGACAAACGATGTTAGGGATCTCGAGGGAGACCCAAGCGTTAGTGATTGGGAACTTGGCTAAGCATTACTTATGTAGTTTCACATAAAACATGAGGCACGCAGATTAGTGAAATATTCTTAATTAATGCTCGATTTCACCAAACTTTGATCCGACGAACTACTCTCGGATAGTAATGAGTAGGTAATGTCAATACTCCATAGTGATTTGACACTAGTATCTGAGAACAATTCTTGGAATAAAGTTTGATAAAATCGAGTCTAAGTATACGAGTATTACTACTAGGTATCTATCGGGTAGTGAAACCCAAATTCTGTCATGTAGGTAACTTGCCTACCTACATAACAGAATTGCTTGTCAGTTGTCAACTTGTCACTCAATTTTGCTTCTTTCATCAACCATGGTAACATTTTCGTAACTTTATAGATATTTATAGTATACTTATTTCTTTATCTAATCACCTTTAGCTGTACAAATATTAGATAATGGTCGTCCTTATCACTACATCCAGCAGCAATTATTATTATCGTTGAGCCAACAGTCTCGTATTTACTTTTGGTTGATGTGCCGTCAGATATCCCACAAACAGCGATTATGTTACATAACATACTTAACTTTAAGGTTGGGTTAGATGGCCGAAATGGCTCCGTATATGTTTTTTGTCGAAAGCAAAGCGAAGGTCTTCGTTTCTGCTTGGGGAAAAATTAGTTTGCACTCCTATTATTTTGTACAGAGTGCGTATCTAGCCAAAATGCCAATCGGTAACGCTCAGCAGCTTATGGGTATCGTAATTTTGTCTTTCTGTCAGACAAAGACAGTTGCGTTTCACGATTTTGGATATGTATCGCTTAGTACAGTACCTAACCTGTATTAGTACCTAGCCTAGTTAATACCTACAAGTCTTAATTCTTAATTTCTCTTAATTGACTTACAGTTAAGTAGGGTTATGTAGGTCGATTTGTACGAGATTGTGCCATAATTTTCATATCACGTAGTGACATAAAAGTAAGTTTCAGTTATACGACTGTACCTACATAGATACATACATCATCAGCCTGTCTCAGTCCACTGCTGGACGTAGGCCTCTCCTATTACTATTAACTATGTGCGCATAATCGCTACGCCGGGCATACGGATTGGCGATCGCAATAATGGGTTCACTATGATGACGCTGCTGCCCATCATCAAGCTTCTATCAAAGAATGGTCAATGACACTTCAATCCCTTAGTCGGCTCTTACGATACCCGCGGGAAGACTTGGGGTCCGCTGTAAAATATTTTTCTCAAACATGCAATGAAATATTGTCTTTACGTTTACTGCGCAGTAACGCACTGGGATGGAAATGGAATTTCATAACACTTTTCAGGTCTAGGCCTGCAAAGTAACTTTTTTTTATTTCGACAACATTGTCATTATTATTTTTTGTATTTCTTTGTGGTTTTGAGAATAGCACTATACATGCCTCGGCGTGAAAACGGATTCCCGGCATTGTTACCAATCCGTATATACCAACTTGGCCGGAAATCCTCATTTTCCCGGCCTCTGATCTGATGTAATGTACTACATCAGTGTGAGCGCGATAGAATGAATTACGTATTGAGTAAAACCTAACGTACCTATCCTTTACTTTCCGACTCATGGTACGGCTACATCTCATTGGCAACATATTTAAAAACATAGTAAGTATAGCGACTGTATGGCGCCTTTCAATCAATCCTGACGATAGTAATTGAGCGAGTCGGCCAAGCGTCCTCATTTGCGAGCATCAAAACTGATTTCAAGTGTTCGGAGTTTTGGGTCGTCCCAATCTCCCAATGTCTACTCGTTTTCGTCTACAAGACGTCCCTAGACCTTTTTTTGATGGAAACGATGAGTTTGGACAAATGCCGTGAATTGGTTTATAACTACATAATTCTAAAAACAAAACCCTTGTTAGTAGGTACCTAACTACACTGAAAAAAATGCTAAGTTGGATTTATCAGATCTTGCGTAATTCTAACCGGAAATTTAGGTTGATTGGGTCCTATCACAATTTTTTTTGATTTTACCAAAATTTTTATGTTGGCATTCTACTAAATTAATTTGGTTGATTACACCAGTTTTTTGTTGATTTCACCAGTTGTTTGGTATAATGTACAATGTTCTTTGTTGATTTAACCAGAACTCTGGTATCGACTTCAACCTTTTTAGTTTTGTGAATTTGATAGCATGGATTTGTTACATATATCAAAGTTTCCTCGTAATATAGCCAACCTAAGTCACTTTGGTAAATATTTTTTCAGTGTAGGTACATATAATTATACAATCATTCATTCGCCCTGTCAATAAAGTTCCCATGCTATCCCATGCATATTACTATATTAAGTAGGTATAATATATTATGATTTTCCGCTTGGCTTGATAACTTCCATTAAAATTGTAAGCCCGCCCCTGGACACGTTTCGCAAACAACTAACACGAAATTAAACAAGGTTCTC
>JALPQI010019133.1:0-14465 GCA_025490895.1 Thaumatotibia leucotreta
GAAACGTTTACAAAATAAGTCTGCTGCCGTAGAATCCTAAGAAAAGTAAATTATGTGCCATATAAAAGTGCCGTCAAAATAAAAGCCCGTCTTGCGTCTAGTTAAAATTGCTATTAAGTTTGTTGGGGCATGATTTCTTATCGTATTCCTATTTATAGGAAGCAGAACAAATCCTTTTCAAGACAGCCTCATTGGAGTCAATATTAAATTTGCAAATTTTGCACACGAATATTACAGGAAAGCGGTCTGTCGTTGGTTTTGTAACAAAAATGTAAATATCTATAGGTAAGTATATAAAATGAGTATTAATATGAAATAGTAATTAAGTAGGTATGTAATTTATTTAAGGTCACTTTAAGTAAAGAAAAGAACAGTGCTCTACCACTCATATATTTATGTTCTCACAATAGATATTGATTTTTCCACAACCGTATATTATTGTAGGTACCTATGTACTTAATATGTTCCCATAGATGCCGCACTGATTTCCGATTAAAACTAAAAACATTTAGATAGTCATGAACAGCTCAGCATTCAACAGATATGTTTCACAAAGATTTTTGTTTTCAAACTCCTGAAGAACTTCGTCATCTAGATATTGGTTGATGATGGCTGCTACGCGCAAATCGTCCGTAGCGTGCGCAAGCGGCGCGCGCAAGTCGTGTATCGCGAGTGGGAGACGCGTGTAGCGCTGGAGCGGGTGCGGTGAAGCGGGGAGTGCGGGGGGCGAGCGTAGTAATACTACGCGAGATTCGAGCACGCGCGGCGTTTTCCGTACTCGTGTTCTAGCGTCCCGCGCCTGCGTCACGCGCGCGTACGCTGCCTCGATAAGCGCTCGAGCATACTGAACTGAATACGTCACGCGTCCGCGCAATACGCGCACGCTAGCGTCCACCTTGTCTCGCCAAGTGCTAGCGTTGCGTAGCGCAGTCTCCAGCTGCGTTGAAGCTCTGCCCATAAGCGCGCACATATGCTGTGCCACTGCATTCTGTAATGCTTGCTCTGAGTCGTCGCCAGCACACGCCGCCGTTAGCTGGTCTTCCAATGCGGCCAGGAAGTCCTCCGGACCACCCCCCAAGCAGAACACCGTGCCCGTCATGCCTATAAACAGAATAATTAATCATGAACAAAATCTCCTGAATGCATGCATAGGTACTTATACATACACGTCGTAGTGCAACGAAAAAATAATGGTTAAGAGTTTAAAGGCACGTTTTTTTATCGTAGTAAGGTACCGCCTGCGTGTTTTAAGCAGCAGTCTAGGGAGCATGCGTGTTTACACACGTAACAGATACGGCGCGTCACTACGATTCCGTCCCGTCACCG
The DNA here is from genome assembly GCA_025490895.1 of Thaumatotibia leucotreta. Classification (NCBI taxonomy): domain Eukaryota; kingdom Metazoa; phylum Arthropoda; class Insecta; order Lepidoptera; family Tortricidae; genus Thaumatotibia; species Thaumatotibia leucotreta. The sequence goes on from JALPQI010019133.1 coordinate 1,327, forward strand.
ATTTTTGAGGATTGGTGCGGTCGCACCTTTGTGATAAGGGCAAAGTATAACTACACTACCTACAGTCCGATTTTTTGTCTTTTTTTTAACGGCCATTTCATCTGTAGGTAATGTAACAGATACGTTGTTACGGCTATAGGTAACTATGAATAACATTTTATTTATTATTTTATTTATTTTTATTGACAAAAAGTTACATGACATTACAGTTTACAACTAATGCGTCACGAACTGGAACTAATAATAAAATATACCTATACAGATAACAAATAAATAAATTAAATTACACTGGTACAGTAGAGCACCTTACATCCATCTCCTCACAAAACCTCAGGCACTCACTACACACTGCCGCCCATCGCCAAGCAAACAAGTCGCAGTCAGGTGTCGAAGCTAGAAGCGCATTCAGGAGGGTAAGGGCGCGGGACAGAGGAGAGTTCCTGCTCGACACGGTGCGCGAAGGTGGCACGGCCAACAAGTCACGGCGTCGCGGTCGGAGACCTATCCGAGGGACATCTGGGACAAACAGTCGCACGAGACGTTCTACAAGTTCGGGACAGTCCGACTCGCCACGCAAAGCACGACATGCCGTGACCATAAGCATGCTGGTGGAGTGGTCGAACCACCGTGTTGCTACATAAATGAAGAGTTTACTTAAAAAAAAAAATGTTTAGTACCTTGATCTTCAAGTATAGCAGCCATCTCCAGCGCTGTAAGTACTCCCATCTCGTAGCCTAGGAGGTAAAACTTTTTGTCCTTGTTGATCTTATTTAACAGTATCTGTAAATTAATGAAATAAAATATGTTACTTTACCAATAGTTATCGATATGAAGGTATAGTTCAGCAGAAATATAATAAAAAATGTGAGAGTCACATTACATTTTTCATATATTTATACTTGATGAACCCGTTACAAGTAACCTATCCTCCTAAGGCATCATACAAGAGAAATCGACTTTGAAATTAGTACGTACTTTAAATAGCAAGTGATAAAGTTCATTTTAATTTTTCCGAATATTTTGCTAGACAAAACAATTGCAACTCTGTTTTAATTAAATTGAATTTCAATTTGATCAAGATGCAGGCTTGCCCCTGCACTATTACGTAAAAATCTTCGTATGGCATATTACGCTTACGTAAATTCTATGATATCTTACGGAATTGGGCTCTGGGGGCTAGCGGCTGACAGAGATAAAATATTTGTAATGCAAAAGAATGCCATAAGAATATTGGCAGGGGTGCCGCCATTTACTCCGACAAAGGAGCATTTTATTAAATTGAAAATTCTAACTATCCCCATGCCTGTTCATTCTAGAAGTTGCTAAGTATATGTACAGGCACTTAAGTGAGTATAAGACGCGTCGACCGGATCAGAGAAAAACGGGCCGCTATCTAAATCCAGTCTTAGTCCGACTAGCGAAATTGTCGCACTCACTGAGGGTAGTTGGCATTAAAATATATAATTGCTTAAGAGATCAATGAGGCTCCTTCTTATGAGGTGTTTGTAAAAAAACTAAAATCTTTTTAATCAAAAATGCATGTTATGGTATTGACGAATTTTATAATCTTATTTAATTATTTTATTTTTCTAATATTTTTTTATTGTGTAATCGTTACGTTAGACTGTTAATATTATTTAATGTAGGTGTAAGTATATTTGACATGTATTATTATTGACATTAATGAATTTTGATTGAATTTAATTTCATTTAATTTAATCATAGTGAATATCTCCTAGTATTAGAACAATGAATTGAAAATTGACTATCTTCTGACAACTGTTCAATTTATGGTTAGATATAATTATTATCTATCTATCTATTCAGCCCGTGTCCACCCACTGCTGGGTATAGGCCTCTTCTTTATTACGCCACTTTCCTCGGTCATGTGCTCATGTGCTAATCGCATCCATTGCTTTGTTGCGGTACGGCAGATGTCGTCGGACCATCTTATCGGTGGTCTCCCAGCAGATCTTCTTGACCACCCTGGCCACCATATATTGTATTATAGTATATTTATATATTTATATTATTATATATTTATGTAGGTATGTATCCTATCTTAGCATGTCGTTTTATTAAGTTTGCAAGTTGCACCGCCTACATTATTTTCTGTTTGCCCTAAAGGTTGGCTGGTAGAGAATGCTCTGTGGCATTAAGTCCGCCTTTTGTACGATGAACCTCAGAAGGCTATTAGCAAGTGATGATGTGAAAGATGTATACTTTTTGGGGTTCTGCCTTTTCTCCGAACTTTTTTTGTCCGAATTTCATTTGCCAACCAACATTTCGCCGATGGTTCACTTTGACAACCAACAATTAACAAATTTTTGTATGGCAACGTTTCGTTTGACAGAATTATTATAAAACGGATTATTGTAATGACACAATGCTTTTCGCATAAGTACTGATCATTTGTCAAATCTTTCACTAGGCCTAACAACTATCACACGAAAAAGGTTTCGTCAGTGTGTTTGAACAAAGTAAAAAATACATATTTAACCGATCTTTAAAATCATGACTGCTCATGTACTTGTCTTAGACAAATATGAAACTAATTAGTTAAAAAAATAATAGTTAAAAAATATGCATATTTCTGACTCCTCTAAGAAACTAAGTACAAGCACTTTGCCTGTTGTTGTTGTTGTTTAGCATGTTTCAGAATTTGCCTACTACAAAAAATACCGTTAAAAAACATTTCACAGAACCGATTTTTATGTTATTCCCTAGGCATTGCGATCCCTCATCGGTTTCATCTAAATTACTGCTTAGAACCCGACTTTTAATTGTTTATTGACATTCATATATAACTCCGTGTAAGCTGTCATTAAAAAACAAAAACATACCTATATAAAATTCACCCCAAATGAAAATTACACCCTTGTAAAATAAATGACACTATACCCAAAAAAATTGGTAATAATTTAGTTAACTAAATGCCAACTACACCATAAAGCTACATGAAAATATGTATTACAAAAGGTTCCAATTAAAAACCAACCCCAACAATAGAATTGCCAACCATTTAGTTGGGAAATAAAACGATTTCATAAGATTCAATTGGAACATGATCTTTCGGCGAAATGACTTTATGCGAAAAATTAGTTGTGATGTAATATTCGTACAAACAATTTTCGGAGATGACTTAGAGAACCATATTTTTTAAATTTTAGACTACCTGCTAATTATGTAGGTATTTATTTAGAGTTTTAGTTGTGTACTGATTTCGTATTAATTGATACCTTCACATATCTCTCAGTCATCTCTGCGCTAGACTCCCCAGGTCTGTCCAGCCCCGGCTGCAACACGAAGGCCTGAAGCTTCAGCCGCTCACACAGCAGCCGGTAGCGGTGGTGGTGGCCTTCCAGCCCAGGAACCACGCACAGAATCGGAAGGATTGCTCGGACATTTAACTCGTCGTCTCTCTAAGAATGATAAGATAGATGGGTGACTGTCAGCAGGCGATTTGATTTGCGATTTAAAAATAATAATTGTAAAAAAAACTAAAAACCACTTTTGCGTATTCTTCCTGACAGCAAACCCTTTCATTTGATACCCATATCATCAGGGTAGATTTCAATTAGGTAGTCTACCATCTTAGGGAAGTCGCCATATTGGATTTGTAATGACGTTTCTTAGCTAGTCTGGTAGGTATTGTCATCAGAACTCAGAGCACGTCGTCATGCTCCCTGGAAACCTCACTGACCGTTTTGTGATTTTTTGAAACGTATTGCTGATGTACACAATATGTACTGAATTAGTACATACTTTAAAAAAATTGTACTTCAATAGAAGGAGAGTACAATATGATAAATTTGGACTTGCTATAGAGCATCTCAGTAATTCCGATCCTTACGGCCCTTCAGAAGTTGTTCAATTCCGTCTTACTGGAAGGGAGAACGCCAAAGGCATGGAACAGAGGTGTGGTGGTACTGTTCTACAAAAAAGGTGACAACGTTTTATTGAAGAACTACCGACCCATCTCACTTCTGAGCCATGTCTATAAGCTGTTTTCAAGAGTCATTAGGTCATTACGAATCGTCTTGCACGCAGGCTTGATGACTTCCAGCCTCCCGAACAAGCCGGTTTCCGAAGAGGCTTTAGTACCGTAGACCACATCCATACGCTTCGCCAGGTTATACAGAAAACCGAAGAATATAACCTGCCCCTCTGTTTAGCGTTTGTGGACTACGAGAAAGCCTTCGATTCGAGCGAAACCTGGGCAGTACTACAGTCTCTCCAACGGTGCCAAGTCCACTACCACTGTATCGAGGTGTTGAAGTGTTTGTACGAGAGCGCCACAATGTCAGTCCGACTCCAAGACCAGAGCTCGAAGCCTATTCAGCTGCGGCGGGGAGTTAGGCAAGGAGATGTCATCTCCCCTAAGCTGTTTACCGCTGCACTGGAGGATGTCTTTAAGACTCTGGACTGGAGAAGGCTGGGTATCAACATAAACGGCGAGTACCTCACTCACCTTCGATTCGATGACGATATAGTAGTCTTGGCTGAGACCTTGGAGGACTTGAGTACTATGCTCGTTGACCTCAGTAAAGCCTCCGAGCGAGCGAGTTGGTCTTAGGATAAAAAAAAAATGTATTGATTCATTTCCTTATAGCTAGCATGACAAAGTGCTAACATTATTATATATTAGGAATTCTAGTTGTGACGCGCCTGAATTAGGAAGATCCTGTATCTCAGGCAAAGGATGAACATGTAGCACCAACTCCCGTAATAATCGGCGACTTTACACTCGAAGTTGTAGACGAATATATATACCTAGGACAAACTATCCAGTTAGGTAGGTCCAACTTCGAGAAAGAGGTCAATCGTCGAATCCGACTCGGTTGGGCAGCGCTCGGGAAGCTACGACACATATTTTCGTCCAATATTCCGCAGTGTTTGAAGACGAAGGTCTTTGATCAGTGTGTATTGCCAGTGATGACATACGGTACTGAAACGTGGCCGCTTACAATGGGCCTCATAAGAAGGCTCAAAGTCACCCAAAGGGCAATGGAGAGGGCTATGCTAGGAGCCTCTCTGCGTGATCGGATTAAAAATGAGACCATCCGCAGCAGAACCAAAGTAACCGAAATAGCTCTACGAATCGCTAAACTGAAGTGGCAGTGGGCGGGGCACATTGCGCGTAGAACCGATGGCCGTTGGGGCGGGAAGGTTCTTGAGTGGCGGCCACGTACCGGAAGGCGTAGCGTGGGTAGGCCCCCCACAAGGTGGACTGATGACCTGGTGAAGGTCGCAGGAGTCCGCTGGATGCGGGTGGTGCAGGACCGGTCATTGTGGCAATCTTTGGGGGAGGCCTATGTTCAGCAGTGGACGTCTTTCGGCTGATATGATCATAGATGTAAGATGTCTGATCTCAAGTAAGATGTCTGATTGAGGCGCTCGCGTCCTGGCGACAATTATGTAATTTAACTGGCCATAGCTAACTCATTTAACGTTAAAAACTGCAGTACAATTTTTTTCGGCATCTTATTTGCTGGCAAATAAGTATTTTTGTGAATATTCCTTAATTAAATTTTGAGGTTGCTGGGGAGATGCTCTACAGCAAGTTCAAATTCAGTTTATGGTACTCTCGTTCTATTGAACTACAATTTTTTAAAGTATGTACTAATTCAGTACATATTGTGTACATCAGCAATACGTTTAATTAAATCACAAAACGATCAGTGGGGTTTCCAGGGAGCATTCTAATCGAAGACCGGGAAGTAGGACAGATTAAGATTCCTAGATTTTCTTACATAGGTACTCCGTTTTCATTATTTTATTTCATAAATAACTACCGCGGCAAAAAAGTTATCTTTCCTGGAAGAAAACTCTAGTTTACTCTAGTGAATAAAATGAAAAATCCTTACCAATTCACTGCAATGCGAATGCGTGGGTAGGGACACCAGCTCGATCGTGGCCAGAAGTTCCTCCGGATCAACATATGTGAAAAATGCATTCAGGCCTTGTTTTGGAGGGTATACACTTTCCTTTGACGTTTCCTCGATATCCCGTAATCTGAAAAATATTAAATTTTGCATAGAAAATAGTATCTTAGCATAATTTTCATAATCCAACCTAATATTCTTATCAATTACTTATTCTTATAAACGTAGCCCTATTCCTGTAACTATGTATAATCTCTTTACCCGTAAGCTTACATCTATGGGACTTGATCACTTAAGTAGGCTAGGCATTAAACTTACTTTTCCACTGTGAGAAATGGTATTTTCTCATCTTCAATACTAATATTATAGGCGTCTCTTAATAAAATAGATACTGCTCGTGCTTTATCTGCCGTGATTCCCAAATCTTGCAATGTTGCAGTACTAACGAGATCTATTGGAGCGGCCACACCTGTAAATTATATCTACTTACACATGACTATATTTTTTACGTGTGACTACACTTTACAGCACATACACATTATGTAATTCCATTTTGAATCTGTATGGAACAGCAGATTCGGATATTCATCCTGCAGTTTCATCGAATCGTTCGATGAATTCGTGTGTGTCTCTACATATTTTGTGGATTACAGTTATTATAATCAGTAGGTTCCTTTTGATTAAGATGCTCATGTTATTCTTTATTTCGCAGTTCCTATTTGTCTTTACCAATAATAGTTATAATGCCTCACTTTCAACTGTCGAAAGTTTTAAGTATCTAGGAAGCGTAGTAACCAATGACGGTAATATTGACAAAGACGTGGTGCATCGTAAAAATACCGGCTGGAAAAAATGGAGAGAGCTTACAGGAGTACTCTATGACTAAAGAATGCCCATTAATATAAAGGGCAAAGTATATAAAACCGCCGTGAGACCGGCTATGTTATATGGTGCAGAATGCTGGCCTCTCAAGAAGCAACAATCCGAACAACTCCACGTCGTTGAAATGCGAATGCTTAGGTGGTCTGGTGGCGTAACACTCTTGGACAAAATCCCAAACCGCTACATCAGGGGCACATTCAAAATAAGGCCCATTCAGGAAAAGTTAATAGAAATTTAACACGACTCCGATGGTACGGCCACGTCACGAGGAGGCCAGAAGACCACATGACCAGAAAAGTGCTGGAGTATAAGTCTAGACCAAAAATGGCTGGGCGACCCCGACTTACATGGATGTCCGTAATTAAGAAAGACCTAGAGAATAAGAATATAGACATAACGACGACCCAGAACAGATATAACTGGAGAAAATTGATTAGGAGAGCCGACCCCAAATGAAAATGGGATAAGGTCAGATAAAGAAGAATAATAATTATAATATGTTAATACATAAATAATCTATGGCACTACCTATATTCACCGGGTAATTGATAGCGTAAAGCAACTAGGTAACTAAAACACTATAAATTAACTATCAAAATTAGCATTATTATTATAATGTGACCGGGACTTACCGGATGCTTTTGCAATTTGATCCATAATATTATTGTCTGTTGTGATTTGAGGTAGAGCTAAAACAGCACAATGTCGTGAACATAGTCCTCTTTCCACAGCATAAGCTACATCCTCTGCGTCAATCGATTCCTATAAAACAACAAATTCCATTAAAGCTACATTAAATAACTCGTCTACTGCCTTGGGTAGTTCCTGTTATAATTTTTTACTGCGTTACGATAAATTCTACCCATTAGAATAAACGTCATATACATAATTATAATAAACATAATAGTACATTCAATTACACAATTCATTTAACAATACTTACATAAAATAATCAATCATATAAAAAAATACATATAAATTAAAAGAACCTACAACCTACATTATAATAAACTACACATCTAATAAGTGAACTAACCCCAACCTGTGGTAAATGAAGGAACATCGATGGCAATCGGTGGCTTGCTCTTTTCAGGCATACTCGTTCTCCAACAGATTTGTTAACCCCAACTACTGTAAAATACCTGAAATCATTTCATTTCAAACATTAGAACACTAGAAATGGCAGTACTTGACTAAATTCCAGTAGGTATGTACCCAACTACAAAAATTTGATCTTAGAAATATCCTAAGGCTATGTTTTCGATGTTCTTAGTGTACACTTTATTAAGGTTGGTAAGTGTCGAATTGGGCGCAATTTTAATCTTACAGTAATCTTTCAAATACTGTTGTAAAACCGAATATCCTTATAAGTATCTTACCCTGGGACGGTGTAAAGGTCAAAAATGGGGCAAAAGGTCATTGTAAAGCCTCAGTAGTGCCGTACTAGTTAAGAGTGAATCGCCTTATTTGCCTCTCATATTAAGTATTCAAAAAAATTAAGTAATTGTTGTTATGCGGTGTGGTGAAAAAAGTTTTAAAAATGAAGTATCCACTTGAATTGATTTACTTGATTTACAATAATAAGTATACAGTGTGTGTCTACGATACTGGCTTTTATTGAGACCGAGGAATCCGATGCAGATTTTTAGCCAAACCGTGAACATTCTTCGATTCAAAATGCTAATTTTAAAAGTAGTTAACTTTCTAAGAAATGTTAATTGAGAGGCAATGTACTTCAAAATGGATCGTTAATTTGCACTTCACAATGACAGATCGCAGCCACTCACAACGTTTGACAACTAAGCAGTACAGTCAAATGTTAATACTTGAAAACGATTGCTAGTAATGCGTATTATTACCCATTTTCGTAAAAGCCCGGGTCATGGACACATACTGTATAATGTTGTGTGTACAAATGTTAAATCACGTGCGGAATATATTTCTTCGATGGAATTATAACGTTTAAGTTACATAGCGTTCATGGGCCATTTATGCGGTGCGTTTGAAAATAACATTGATTAATAAATTAAATTGTGAAATAATACAAAAATTCGCCATTTTTGCATTAGATCATTTATAAGCTCATTCTTACATAAGGATACTCGTAATATAAGACGAAATATCCCTTATCTTTCTGGTCATTTTTAGGGTTCCGTAGCTAAAATGGCAAAAACGGAACCCTTATAGTTTCGCCATGTCCGTCTGTCCGTCAGTCCGCAGCATACCTCAGTTAATACTATAAATCTGCAATTTGGTACAGGTATACATAATAATCATGCCAACAAAGGGTATAATAAAAAATGGTAACTAGATTTTTTTCGGATACCTCCCCAATTGGTGAAGGGGAGATGATTTTTTTTTTCATTTGCTGTAGGTAATCCTATAGTGTGGGGTATCATTGAATCAGGTCTCTTAAAAATAATACTGAAGGGTCTTAAAATAAACTTTAAGACTCTTTTCGGAGATAATCGCTTCGAATTTAAATAATTAATACCTACTTAACATGGCAAGCGTACAGATGATTTGAATTATAAGTTCTTATTGACCAAAACATCTGTACGCTTGCCTTTCTAAGGGGTTCATTCTTAACCAACACCCTTTAAAAACTTTTATAAGGCTTTTGCTCTTATATGTGACAGTGTCCAAGACATTTGTGCTAGTTGGGTATTTTGTAGTAAGTATGTCGGACATAACGTACTTCATTGTTGGACATGTTTTTCTGGCTGCTTGATCCAAATTTTCCACAATATTTTCATACATTCTTTGCTTCTGGTTGTCGAGACCCTTAGTTATCATTACAAATATGCCTTCTACTGGACCCATGCGCCAGCTTTCATTCAATAAATTATTAATATTCTTGCTTGTAAGTTCTTCTGTTGATATTAGTACTTTGACGCCTAATGTTTTCAAAGTCCTGTAAGATGAAATGTTATTGTAGTAATTGCATTCCACTGTATTTTCGTGTGCACCCTTTTATGTAATCTGCTAAAACATATTTACTTCTGCAAAGATTTTGATGGAGGATTTGGGATGTGCAAACGAAGAGTTCTTGCACCACGTTTTATCAGCAAGTCGCCTAACTGTACTGCTAGCCCTTCTTCGTCGCTTATCAACACTTGACAATGATCAGGTGAGCAGGAAAGTCTGTAAACAATTTAAAACAGCTTCTAAATATTTGTCATGAATTATGTTTAAATGGAACCAGCTCCCTAGGAATATATTCCAGGTTCTTAACCCCGGGTGAAAAATTCTCTTCAATTTTCTCGCCCCTCACGCTCCATAACGTGCTACGTAGATATATATTTATTCATGTATAGTTATTTAACTGTTATTGCACAATTATAATAGTACATTACGACACAAGTGCAAAAAATATGAAATCCGAAACGAGCGATGTTTTAATACACGACTGATAGGAAGTGTTTTAAATCGACATGAGTTACGAATTTCGTTTGGCACATGTCCCGTACGACGTTTTTTAGTGCAAATGGCCCTCCAAAGTTTTGGACCTGACGTAAAATGAGAATGACACACTTCTCGCACTATTGCCTAAAAAAGGCACCATCTGTACAAAAAAATATGAAAAAGTACGTTCTTGATCTAAATATATATCATTCTTATACTACGAATGAGGTACGTAGTCATCATCTTCATAATTATCAGCCGAAAGACTTCCACTGCTGGACATAGTTCACTAGGTCTTCAGTCTATCTTGACCGAAATCATTATAGCCTACATACATAGGTAATTCTTACCTGGGACTTTCAGGCTGAGGAAGTGTAGGTTTCAAGCGCAAGAGAATTCTCCCGCGTTGATGACTAGCGGCTAGCAGGTGGAATGCACGGGTCACCTCTTCAGGCATGTAGAGCACACGTGATAGTGGCCGGACATATCCATCCTGGATACCTTTCGCAAGTATAATTTGCAGCTTCTGAAAAATTCATTCATTTTGTTTTTCTAATGTTTTTTATGCGTTGAGCTTTGAATCAACAGCCTACCAACTATTTTTAACAACGTTATTACCTTCCATTCGTTTTTATTTGGATGTTCAAATATTGATGCAAAGTCAACACTCTTGTAAGTTCGTGCGCCGATCAGGTAGCTCAATCCAAACTTGTAGTTTTCTTGACTGGTTAGTGGACTCGTGTCTAAAGTAATACCTTCAAATCCACTGCATTTCAGGAAAGCCTTGAAAGATAATAAAACGTAAAGTACAAGTATCAATACTTGACACCACATCTGTCACTTTTATTGTAATGATATAATCTTAAAGCAACGAGCATTCATGTGCGTTTACCACAAATGATCGTGAATTTAAAAAAAGTTGAAAATATAGCCCTTTTTATACTTAACCCTTCGTATGTCTAAACACTGATCAGTGACGAGGAAACTATTAGAAAAAAATATTCGCGACACACAAGGGGTTATAAAAGTATTACCGTTTTAATTTCACCCTGTCCAGACGTTATAACAACATTGCATCCTTTCCCGTTAGTGTGACTCAACACTAGGTCTGCAAAGTTTTTGTCCCGGGAACATCCAATATGATCCTCTGAAATTAAACATTTTCACATAAACATCTCAACTCGCACTGCTCGTACTGCTCAAGTTTAAAGATCTAAAGATATAAACAGATACCTTTCAGTTGTGGGTATAGCTTCAGCAGAAATCGTTTTTTTTTTATATCACTGACGGCGACAAAAACTTTACATTTGAAATGTAGTGCGATGGATATGATGGCTTGTCCTAAAGCACCAGCTCCGCCATGGACAACTACACTCTGCCCTTCTTTCAACTCAGTTTTAATAAACTGGAAAACAAAATAAATTGAGCCAATTTTACTTCGCGTCCCTTTTTTTCATAGTGTGACGTACGCACAAGCGAATCACTAGACAAAGAAAAGAAAATATACATGCTGTATTAAGGATATATTTATTTAATTTAATTTCGCGCAAAGACTCAGCATAGCAGTCCAGCGCGGCAATGCGGCCAGCCTTCTGGGCACTCTACCTCCCCAGCAGGACCTTTATTTTTACTGTGTTCATATTTTATTCTTGTTTTTGGAAATAAATAATTCAATCTTTAATTTAACAAATAACTGAACTTACGAGGCAATATAAAGCATGTGCATAAGGCAGCGGCACGGTGGCTGCGTCCTCCAGGCTCCAATGTCCTGGCACCGGCCACATCAGCTCAGGGTGCGCCAACACGCGATTGCTCAGTGCTCCACCTCTCACCACACCCATTACACGTTGTCCACTATAAAGTAACTATTTTTGTAAACTTTGTTTTTTTTTATAGCTACTTATATAAACACGTATTATATTTAGTACATAAAATTATTACAAAACATTATAGTCCCTTTGGTCTCTACATAAATAAAAATATTTACGCCTCAGTCATTCCACTGAAATCCATCCCAAAGTAGCTCTCGCTTATGTTCCGTATATCCAATGGTAACTCCCCGTAAGCACGCTTGGCATCATTATAATTGGGCCCAGCAAAATGTACCTAAAAGTAAAAAAAAATGTTTTCATAATTTACTTTGACTTGGATTAGCAGAATTTATAGTGTAAGCAATTTATATACCTGTACTGGAACGCCAGATGCTTTGCAACCTGCTGTTTCAACCCAACAAAGAGATTCTAAGTCACCAATTTTTGCACTCTTCAGGGCTATGCCATATTCACTGCTTACGTTTTGTTGAAGAGGCTCATAGTACTCCCCTCCCCATTCATCCTAAATATGTATTTTACTAAAGATTATTACCATAGTATTAAATAACAACAAAAAATACTAAGATTTCAAGATAATTATATTCCATGTCCTTACCTGATTAACCATATTAAACGCCAATGGTAAATCCAATTCTGGTAACGTACCTACGTTCAAATTTTCAGAGGTATTTTTAAAAGTAAGTAGGAATACTTGATTTAGTTTTGATTCCCTCCTCCATTGTTTTACCAAATCCTTAAGTCCCGATACCATCGGATACGGTGTTAGTATAATCATTCTATACCGAAGCGGTAGATTTGCTCTCGCAGTTTGTAATAGTTCAAGATCTGCGGTAGTCCTGACTGTGAAAGTGCTAGTTCCAACTGTTAATGATTTAGGCCTCCATTTTATTAATTCTAGACGAAGTTTCTTAGAACTGTGAGCCATGACAACGGTATATAATGCCGAGTTTTGAATACTGCTAGTCTCTTCTAAATCTTCTGCATTGATTACAAAATAATTGCGGCGCAGTAGGCGATATAAAAGTTGACGTAACTAAAATAAAAGAGTGAAATCTCATGTATTCGACTTAAATCGCAAGATTTAATAATTAATAACTTTAATTAGTAATACTGTTTGGCAGTGAGTGCTTACATT
>JALPQI010019134.1:0-25553 GCA_025490895.1 Thaumatotibia leucotreta
CTGCGGATGACTGTTTTCATAGTTTTATTTCATGTGTAATCCTCGCGGTAAACGAATAAAATATTATGCGTCTTATTTTTTATTTATTCAAATAAGTTATAGTATAACAGTAAAAAACCATATCCTCGCGAACTACAAAGTACATAAACTTTAAGCTCAGCTTTAGATTGTGATGTCTGACCAGCAGTCGTATCATGGAAACTGCGGCTACGGCATACAAAATAAGCTGAACTGCACATAAATAAGTTCGGAAACGTAACTTATTGGTTTTTGGTTTGAAACTACAATGATTTATTTATATATTATAGTTATATTCTCTTTCCAGAAATGGCACGTACACTTTACTGATAAATACTTAAATACTGAAGGATTCGCTGAGTGGCACAGGACTCTATCAATACGGACACAAAAGGTACCTACCTACTAGTTTCAATTCGTAAATTTCAATACATTCCTAGTTATTTATTCGTATTTTCTTTATTCTTGTTATTATACGATTTGAATATTAGATATCAATAATATGCATGAATTTATGGCCACAGCTGGATATAAATTTTTCACTTTTGTATATAGGTATATCTGCTAGCCAAAACTGTCACTACTCTTAGCAACCTCGTATGTCAGTATTGAATCAGAACTGAGATACGAGCTTTATTTCGATGACGTATTTGTTATTTTAGTTAGTTTTGTTTGTCAACTGGAGAATTATTTGTACCTATGGTATTAATATGTATCCGTGGAATGGAGTAAGCTTGTAGTGTTTATATTATTTTTGAGAAGTTTAGTAAAAACGCTTTATTTATATACGATATATAAAGCGAGTACCACTATTCACCTATTTGCGATTTTTTAAATCCAGTCGCCCGCCCTATAGGCACAATTACGACCGTGGTTGCTAAGCAACGAAAAAAAACAACGGATGTCATTGCGGTTTCAAAGAAATTACGTATTACTATATTTTTTCTTCTTGTTGATTATACTTGAAATATAATAAAATAAATCTTACAATAATGTGGTGAGTGTAAACACCGGTTCCGATCCCTCAGTTAAATTTCGGTGCATGGCGTGAAGAACTTGATAACTCGAGATGAAAAGTAGAAGGAATTTGAACTTCTATCTTTCATAAATTAAATTTATTTTTGTTTACCAAAATATCTCGATTTATCAAGTTCTTCACGCCATGCACCGATTTATTCGTATGACATTTAGAGTTTTAATAATACACTCGTTTATAGTATAGTGTACGAGTATGTACCATTTAGATTTTTATCCACTGAACTGAGACAATTCCTCTCATCTTCTGAGATGTTTCTTTTGGTAGATAAACGTTTGACATATTACTGGTTGTTTCAGAGTCTATAAGCAGGACGCAAAGAGTGAGTAAGTAATCTTTACATTTTTTATAGTCATACCTGGGATAACTGGGGGCAAGTTATAGGGATTTGATATCGATTAAAAAGATGTCGATAGAATATAATAAAAAAACATTCTCGATTACAGTACAGAGGTTCGATGTCATATCTGATATCGGGCCTCTTCAGATAGTAAAGTATGCAGATGTCATTTTAATCAAAATGACAATTTAAATATTGATATTTATTAATTGTATATTTTGAAAACTGTTTTAAAATAAACGCGTAACTACCCGTTTAAAGTTATTTTTTATTTTAATTGAAGAGTAAGTACCTAATATTTATTTATGCCGAATGACATTTTGATGTTGTCATTCACAGTAACATCGATATATTTTTAGTCGATAAAATATTTTGCTACATCACTTTCGTATAAATGCCCCGAGTTATCCCAGGTATGTTTATAGTATAAGTAAGAAGTATTTACTGATATATAGTTTGTGTACACAAATATCGTGTGGTGACGGCAGTAAGAATACATTTGTCACCACCCCAATTCTTCCTGCGGGTGTCACAAGAGTCGAAAAAGGGATTGAAGTGGCGATTTACATTTACCTCCTAATGCATCCACACGCATAAGTAATAGGAGTGGCCTTTGTCTAGTTTCAATTCATTTTTATGGTTCCGTACCACAATGAAAAAACGGAAACTCTTACAGGATTACTTTCTTGTTCGTCTGTCTGTCAAAAGGTGATGATGTAATCCATGGAATTTCTCATATTATAAGCACACATAAAACCGTTTTGAGATTTATCAACCAATCATCCATTTTTCTTCAAAAAGTGATACTTCCTTACTTAGGGAAGTGGAACTGCCGATGAAGGCTAGAACGGAACTTCGGAACACTTTGGTGTTTTGTATGTATGTAACTGGTTATGCATTTTAAGCAATGAAGATGGTCGTGTAAGTTATTGTCAATTACCAGTTCTGATGGGGTGTTTCCTTAGGAACCTTAGGATTCTCTATTATCATTTAAACATCAAGCATTTTCATTTATGCGTTTTAATGTAAGTAGGTGGAACTGCTGATAAAGACCAGAACGGAACTCCTTAACGACACGTGTTTCACTTTTGGCAGACATTTCTGATTGATTGTGTATGTTTTGGAGCAAGTTCTGGACAAAGAACAGTTTAGATGGTAGGTTCCTTAACCCTTAAGGAATTAAGGGAACTGATAAATGTAGAGTATTTATGTAAGCTACTCTTTAAAAGAGGTTTCATACTAATGTACCTTCTTAGGGTTCCGTAGTACACTAGGAACTCTTATAGTTTTGCTCTGTCCGTCTGTCTGTCCGCAGCATAGCACAGTGGCCGTTAGTACTAGATATCTGCAATTTGGTACAGATATACATATAATATTAATTATGCCGACAAAGTGGTAAAATAAAATATAGAAAAAAAAAAATTTTCGGGTGCCTAACCTGGTGAAGTGTGAATGATTTTTTTATTTGCTGTAATCCTATAGTGTGCAATATCGTTGAAGAGGTCTTTGAAAAAAATAAGAGATTGTCAAACAAAGTTTTATTCTAAAGTCAAGATTTTCAGAGATATCCGAAAACTACGGAACCCTAGCATAAGCCGACATGCTCTTGGCCGGTGTTTTATTACCTCAGGAGCTGCAAATATTATACAGGTTGTTCTAAAGTAAAAAAAAGGAGTGTGGATTACAATGTGGCTAACAAGATTTAATCATATCACGTCACCAGACGAGTCGCAGTCGTCGTCGTCAGTGGCACAAGAGTAACGAAGGCTGTCATGAACTGTTCCTTGGTGAACCGAGGAAATTCCTGTTCTTAATAGTAACGCAAAAATTACGTAGGTACCTTGCATACATTTTAATGTTTTTAGTTAACCTCGTGCCTACATTAGGTACCTAGGATACATGTAGGTAAGAGGTAACTTCCGTGTTGCATTGCATATTGCACAAACAAAGTACCTAATAATAATGTTGCTTTTTTTCGGTAGGTACTATGTTTTGATTATAGCACGAGCAAATACTCGTACACGTTTATGTGACGTAGGTAACCTCCAAAAATGGTAAATTACAAACATATTCTTGTAAATTCGACATTCCATTGCGTATTTCATACATAGGTAAAAATAAATGTAAACAATTAGAGACTCAATTTATTGTTCATTTGAATGACAATGTCAAACTTCATGTATGAGCTGTTTTTTCTGGTAAGATAAGAGTGCAAAGGTGGGATCCAAATTTATTTTAATGTAGGAACTTGAAACTTTAGTATTAATAAGGTATTTTACAAGAGTACAAGAAATTTAATTTAATCATTTCTTAAAGGTTAAAAGGGGATTACAATTTTTATTGGGTTGAAGTTTAACTTAAAGCTATGATAATTCCTATAAAAGTATTTTTATAACAAGGGGATGCAAAGTTACGATTGGAGACCTAAAACATTGTAAGAGATTTACTAAGTAAAATACGAAAAAAGCGATAATATATCAGAGTGCAGGGAAATTTAATGATTGAGAGGGTTAAGTAGGGGTGTAGATTTTGTTTAAGGAGACTAAGGTAGACAATAAATTTAGTGTAAATTACTAGGGCTAGAAAGATGGCATCTTTACAGAAGGTTACTTATACAGGGTGGAAAGGGACGACGTTCCTTCCCGCTACCGACCGAGTCTACCAACCATTACGATGAAATTTCTGTATGGGACCAACATCGAAAACGTACATGGAAAATTGACTTTTTAAAGATATTTCTATTTTGGTACTATACTGAAAGTTCATCGTAATGGTTGATAGACTCGGTCGTTAGCGGGAAGGAACGTCGTCCCTTTCCACCCTGTATAATTATTTGTATACAAAATGAGAAACCATTTTATAAAATTTAAACCCTAAAGTGGTTAAAAGGTAGTTGAAAGTTTGTATGGAAATAGTGTGATTTGAAAGATAGCGACTTGATACGTCGTATTCCAACTGCTGATAAAAAAATAAGACAAATTGATTTCAGCATTTTTTTTAAATATTTATTCCTTAACACTTTTGACGCCGGTGACAGTGCTCACCGTCAAACAAGTGTACAAAAAAAATGTCTTTAAACCGAAACTTTGTCTGAAGAGTATAATTATTTTTAAGATAAGATTAAGGGGTGCCTGACGTGTCGCATAACGTCGATTGTCCTAAAATTTTTTGGCTGAGAATGTTTAGCATAGTGTTAAATGGCATACTACTCGTTTAGCCTACTTTATTTTGCGCATACACATTTAAAACACCTACACTATATTTATCCTAATATTGATTACTCGATCGTCGAATTACCTAAAGCTTAATAATCATAATGTTCATTGTTTCCTACTGCTCAAACTGTAAATTTTCTTTGCACCTACAATTGTTATGTCCGAAATTTCATTGAAAAAAGTATATTAACAATATGGTGAATGGTTTAAAATAATGTTCAAGTTCAATAAGGCAGGGTAAAACCGACTTGGAATGGTTAGGTTTCTAGGAAAGGCGGAGAGAAAGGCGTAGTCTATAAAATACTTAAGTATTTTTAATCAATTATTTACAAACCCGAATTATTTGGAAACCCGAAAAAGGGGCGATGGGGGAGCGAAGCGCCCCACAAGAGGGGCTCGGGGGCGAAGCCCCCTGTATTAGAAAATAATGAATCTGTACCTCCCCTACTCTAACCTGGATAGGTTCGTTAGGTACCTTTTATCCCTTAGATCAGAAATAGAAGTCCCGCGCAGCGGGGCTTCGTCGACCGGTTCCTAGGTATGATGACTAAAATTCTTTGGACAACAGGGTTGGGTGGTTTAAGGGAGGGTTAAGTTTAAGGAAAATATTTTTTTAAAGGTCGTTTGTTAAAAGTAGTTAGTTTTAGTACATTAAATAGTAGGACCATCACAATTATGCACAATTATTATTCGATACATACACATTAGACACGAAAATCATTAGGACAAACGATATTTAGGAACCACCAAGTTAGGATCAACAATTTCGGCAAAACACGACAAAATACCTATGTGCTACAATTTAGGCCATTCATTTTTCGGCGTAAAGTTGGTATGCGACAAATTTTTCGACATATAAAAATTATGCCACCCGATATAGACCTAAAATTAATTCCAACCTTTTTAGGGTTACGTGGTAAACGAGGAACCCTTATAGTTTCGCCATGTCCGTCTGTCTGTCCGCAGCATAGCTCATAGGCCGTTAGTATAAGAAATTTGCAATTTGGTACACGTATACCTCCATATCAGTCACACCGAAAAAGAGGTAGAATAAAATATATTAAAAAATATTCGAGCACCTCCCCTATAAGTAAAGTCGGGATGTTTTTTTATTTTACTGTAATCTTATAGTATGGGGTATTGTTGAATAGGTCTATAAAAAAAATCGGGTAAAAAAATAGAGTTTTTTTGTAAGTTAACGTTTTCGGAATTAACCGCTAGGTTTTCTTGCCCCAGGGTTCGCTGGATGCAGGTGACGCATGATCGGTCATTGTGGCAATCTTTGGGAGAGGCCTATGTTCAGCAGTGGACGTCTTTTGGCTGATATGATGATGATGATGGATGATGATGATGACATTACGATACAAGTGTGAAAAAAGTAAAGGTTGGCGATAAAATAAAACACGACTGAAAGGAGTGTTTTAAATCGACACGAGATTTTAGGGTTCCGTAGTAAACTAGGAACCCTTATAGATTCGCTACGTCCGTCTGTCTGTCTGTCTATCTGTCTGTTAGTCCGCAGCATAACTGAGTGACCGTTAGAATTAGAAATTTGCAACTTGGTATAGTGTACATATTAATCAGGCCGATAAATTGATAGAATAATATACAAGGTGATCCTTTTAACTATGCGTATTGGACATTAGGAGGTAAATGCCCATAATAGCCACGCTGGGCAAAAGGGTTGGCGATCGCAGTAATTTGTCCACTGTGACGATGCTGCGCTGCTGCTGCTCATCATCAATGTTCTATAAAACACGAGCAACCAAAAGGATTCCATAGTTGAATCACGAGCGAAGCGAGTGGTTTTAAAACAGAAACTTGAGCGTAGCAAGTGTTTTAACTTACGAGAAGTAAAATACATTTGCACTCGTGTGTAACACAAAACTTTTCCCCTCACTATAGCGAGGAACAGGAGGAGGTTTCTGATATGAATGATTAAAATTGAGGATATACTTCATAGTAGCAGAAGTGCTGAACCACCACCAGTTTTCTTTGTAATCTTTTAATTTCCAAGTTTTGCCCATTCAAAGTTAAGAGTGGGGTCGAATTCCTGCTTGTACAAAATCAGATCTAACTTTTTTCTATGCGAGGTAACGAAATAATTATTACTTTGTCATTATATTTTCTAAATGCAGTTAGAAATACGTGCTTAAATTTTTTTGGGTTCATTAACGGGCACGGTGTATACAGTCAATTGCAATCGCCTGGATTTAATTCAATATTTTCTCATTGAATTCATAGGCATTTAAAAGATTAAGGTCATAGTTATATTTTAATCTGCATAAATATAACAAGAGAAAAAATGCACTAGATGAGCATTTTAAAAATTCGTATTTCGGAAAATAGGCAAAATAATTTTTTTTTTCGAAATCTAATTAAAGAAGATGTCATCTATAATTTATGATTAAAATAAAGATAATATTTTATCTTCCACATTGTTTTTCTTATAGTCAAACATGAGCATTTTCGAAAGTCTCAATTTTCATTTATATTTTTCTATTACAAGTAGTTGCTCTAACACATTTATATTTATTTTACAAAATGAACACGGCAAGTACTTTATTTTTAGAATAAAATTATATTTGATATGCACCAGGGTTGGCTCAAGAACCAATTGAAAATATAATGACAAAGTGATAATTATTTCGTTACCTTTTATAGAAAAAAAGTTATGTCTGTTTTTCACAATTAGAAATTTGACCCGACTCTGAATTTTGCACGGGCAAAACTTGGAAACTAAAAGATAAAAAAGAAAACTGGTGGTGGTTCAACACTTCTGCCACCATGAAATATATCCTCAATTTTTTTCATTCCAATCAGAAACCGTGCAGCACACTCGATTTGTTGATTTCACCTGGAATGACCCTTTACCATTATTTCGTTAGGTCGGTTGGTCTTTCTTGAGTGAAATCTAATTTCTTATGATTTTTTTAACACTTTTTTCCTAAGTTTTCAGCTTTGTTCAAGTGGGGAACAAAAGAAATAAACGAACACTGACGTCGTTTATACCAAGAAAGAAAATAAGGTATGTGAGTTACAATCCGCAAATGGTAGGTATACAGTGTGTGGCCTACAACCGGGGTGAAAATTTAAACGGTGCATTAATAAGCTGATCAACAATCATTTCCACATAATTGTAATTAAAAAAAAAAAAAATTTTGTAATTTTTTGTTCATGTATTTTTCATTATTATGGGTTCATTTACTTGAATTAAAAGTTATCAATAACTTATCATTTTTGAATCATTGAAAAATGTACAATTTTTTTTTAAAACCGTATCAAATTAGTGAAAAATGCAAACAAAATTATTGTTATGACTAGGAAGTCATAACAATAATTTTGTGGTAACCTGGTATACTATCAAGATGTCTTGCGACTGACAAGCTACGACATCGTGATGCCAAGATCCAGTACTAAAGGTCCATAGCTTTGAATGACAATATCTCCGAACTTAACCACTTTGAAACACCGGGACCTTTACAGGATTATTGCTGATAGTCTAAGGAGTCACTCATTTCATTTTTCTCCCGTGTTAAAGACCACACACTGTATAAACCCCTAATATTTTCATTTGCAAGTATAAGTATTCTTTTTTTATATAATATATAGGTAATATATAGACAGGGTAAAAATTATTTCAGTGAGGGCAGCTACCAGATCCAGAGAAGCTATGCGAAAATGGTCTTATACGCCCTTCCTCGATTTTAAATTAGTGAAAATTGGCGTTTACTGATTTTGGGAAAATCATACGGGTTCCGAGAAAATTGTCCTTTTTAACAACCTTTTTTTGATGCCAATCGATCCTGTTTCTGTTCAGGATCAAAAGCTTGTATGACACCAAAAAAAATTTTTCGGCTAGAAAAGCCGCAAATCGAGATAATGAATGTAGCTAATGTTTCCACACAGTATTATTGTCATTTAGCATAGGAGGTATAATTATCGTGACATATGATGATTATGATGTAATTAAACTTTCACTCTTTCCATAGTAAATTTAACTATGAAAACAGTTTTTTGAAATTTTGGCTTTTTTATACATTGCTATAAGTTGACCCCTAAGAAACTATTGGTACCGGATACGAATGGAATCGATTAACATAAAAAAATTAAGCGTGAAAAAATATTTATTAGTACCGATGGTGTATTTTTTGGTGTATGGTGTATTTTAGTGGGTCATTTTACGTCAGGTCCAAAACTTCGGAGGGCCATCTGTACTAAAAAAACGTCGTAGGAGACACGTGCAAAAACGAAATTCGTAACTCGTGTCGATTTAAAACACACCCATATCGATCGGTCGTGTTTCAAAACATCGCCACTCGTTTCGAATTTCATGTTTTTCGCACTTGTGTCGAAATGTACTATTTTAACATTCATACAAATTGTATGGGGATTTTAAATCTCGATTTGCGGCTTTTCTAGACGAAACCTTTTTTTTGGGTCTATAAAAGCTTTTAATCCTGAGCAAAAACAGGATCGATTTTTTTTCCTAGTCTGTAGACGTGTCCCAATGCTGGGCAAATGTCTCTCCCTCAGATCTCCACAGCTCCCGGTTCGGTGCCAAGTCTGCCCAATTGTTGGCCAAGGCGTCCGGGTGTCCTGCCATCTCCGCCTGGGCCTGCCTCGTCCCCGCCTAGTTTGCAGCATCCACTTGGTGGCAGTGTCGTCGTAGATAAAATGTCTACGTGATAATTTTATCATTGTCAATAGTAATGAAGTTTGTCTATAAAAACTGTGTATATTTATATTACATTTTTTATCTTTTTATTCACAAGTACGGTTGCCACCAATTGCACTTGAAATTTATTTTAAAAATGGATCTTTTCAAATAGGAGACGCAGCATGACTTCAAAAAATTTAGAACAAATCTTAATTTGCTTTGCAGAGCAAAACAGCAATGAGTCCATATATATTATGTATACTTCAAAGACGGGTAATAGAAACTTCAAAGATAGGTACTCTCTTTTCAAAATGGCAGATAATTTTGAATATAACTTAGAAATAGAAGAGGTACTATTTTTTCACAAAAGGTAAAACAATGCAATATGAATTGATCGAATTCAGGATCTGATCCCGCTATTATTATGGTTACTGCGAAACGTTTTTATCAAAATCAGATAGATTAGATAATTATTCAATAGGGGGCTGCCTAATTAATGAACAATAGTATATTTAGTAGCAGTATTCCGCCCATGCGAAGCCGCCGTAGCTAGTTATGGAAAATTACTTTATTTCCACAACATAATGTAATATTTATAAATGTACCGTGTGTAATTAATAATAACATTAATAACAATGATACCTCGTGTGAAACTAAATGTAATTTTTGGTAACCATTATAATGGCGGGACCAGATCCGTTGTAAAATAATTTGTACCTCTTCAATTTCAAAGTTATATTCAATCCGTCTGGTCCCGCCATTAAAACGTTATAATGGTGGGACCAGGTCCTAAATTCTGTCGATTCATATTGCATTATTTAATACTGAATTCATACTATTTGGTACCTTTTGTAAAAAAAATAGTACCTCTTCCATTTCAAAGTTATATTTGAAATAGTCTGGTCCCGCCATTATAACGTTATAATGGCGAACCCAGGTCCTGAATTTTGTCGGTTTATATTAGGGCTCACGGTACACGTGTAACCCGCCAAACCGGATACCCGTGTTCTTAAGCCCGACGGTACTAGGAACCCGAATTACACGAACCCGCCGGGTACCCGTGTCCGTGTCCAATACACGGATACCGTTTACACGAAACCGCGTGCTACCCGGGTACCCGGGTACTTAAGACCGATCCGAACGGGTTCGAAATAATTTGAGTAAATGCCAATAAGGTATATTATTGAATGTAACGTGCAGCTTCGTTCGACACTACAAAACACTACCTGTTCAGGAAAGGTCAGCCGATGTAACTTTCTAATAATGTTTTATAAATTTCGACTCTATCTATTACGCAATAAGGTCTATTTGACAAAATTAGCCTTTCGCTTATCTATCAATTTTTACTATAGCTCTTAAGTCTCACGACCCATTCGTACGCTTCTCGTCAAGGACGTCCCCGAACCCGCGGGTAATTAAAGTCCGTGTAAATAATACCCGTATACCCGTGAACCCGTGTAGACAGATATTATTTACACGGACTTTAATTACCCGTGTAAATCGGGTCAGAAACCCGTGTACGTGTAACACGAACACGGGTATGAGAAACGTTGACACGAAACCCGGACACGACCGCGAGCCCTAGTTTATATTGCATTGTTTAGTACTGAATTGGTACTATTTGGTACCTGTTGTAAAAAAAAATTAGTACCATTTCAAAATTATATTTCGAATAGTCTGGTCCCGACATTATAACGTTATAATGGCGGGAAATAGTCTGGTTCAAATGGTCTGGCGGAACCACACTATTTCAAATATAATTTTGAAATGGGAGAGGTACTCAATTTTTTACAAGAGGTACCAAATAGTACTAATTCAGTACTAAATAATGCAATATGAATCGACAGAATGTGGACAGAATTCAGGACCAGGTTCCACCATTATAACGTTATAATGGTGGGACCAAATTATTCGAAATATAATTTTTGAAATTGAAGAGGTACTCATTTTTTTACAACAGGTACCAAATAGTACCAATTCAGCACTAATAAATAATGCAATATGAATCGATCGAATTCAGGATCTGGTCCCGCCATTATAACGGTTACAATTTTTGTGGAACAACTCAAATTATTTTATAAAATATTTTTTAAGTTATTTTTTTTAAGTAGGTAGTAACACTACGATGTACCTATATAAAGTTAAATATTTGATGCCATATACCACAGAAAAAATACCTAAGCTTACCAAAGCCATAGGTGGAATTTGAACCCAACGTCCTCAGCTTTAGTGGCTGATGCTTAACCTCCTAAGGCCCGGGCCTTTTAAATATTTTTAGTCAGAAAGACCGAGGTGGCGTTTTAAAGAACAAAAAATGGCGACCATTGTTAAGTCCTGACGTCATGGAATTAATGTTTACATTGTGATTGAACGACCTTTAAAATTTTATTATCCAGGACTTAATGATGAACGCCATTTTGTTCTTTTAGAAGGCACTTGGGACTTAGAAGGATAAACCACTGGAGTGGCCGAGTGGTTTAGGCAACAGCCGCAAAACTGAGGACAACTCTCCAAATTCCACCATTGGTAAACTTCGATATTGTTTATTTATTTAGTACCTATATGTCATCTAATATTTAAATTAGTAAATGTAATATTTTTTTAAGATCTACTATTTTCTTGTAATTGTAATTCTTCAATTTACAGTTGTAATTGTAATTATTGAAATAAAGTACTGATTACCGTTTAAGATAATATAATAAATGCCTTAATGTTTTACTTATGTGCATTTTTATTTTTATAATGAATGCAATTTAATTTAGTAAAATAAGCTCCCTTAAACCTGATAGCTGCTGGTAAGTCACATTAATAATTATACAAATGTAATGCATAATTCCATTCATTTGGCTTTTCACGGAAACTACTTCACCATTGCACTGAAGCGAGTTGTGGAGAAGATAGAATCGGGTTTATTCTTCAATATACGAAAATAAGAGATTGTGCATTACATCTATACACTTATTAATCTCATTAAACAATTTTTCAGGTATATTTAACTTCTTAATAATCTCCAAAAAGAAAAAATAAATAAATTTAGAATATTTACCTCTGTAAATGTCAAATTAGTAGGTATGGACTCGCAAATGTGCGTCGTTGGCACTGCAATAGTTGGCGGACTCTTGTGCGTTTGGCGCACACAGCAGTGGGAAAGTTGAATGTCTACGAAAAGCTGGTGATAGTGAATACTTAGGGCCTATATTCAACAGTATCGTGTTCTGATCAGAAAAATAGTTTTTTTTTATTATAGTGGACTAATGGCTTGCCTTACAACCAGTTGGTCAAACAGGCATACTATCGAACCAAGCCATTTTGTTCTAACACAGATTTTTTTTCTCTTACTATTTCCTAATCAGAATACGATGCTGTACAGTCACCATCTGATATAGCGGAGCGGCCAGGGTGCTCATAAATGTCTGAGCAGGCCGCTATTATCATAGCGTTCGTGTGCATGCTCAGATATTTTTGAGTGCCGTGGTCGTTCAGATATATCTGATGATGACTAACAAATTGATTGATCTGTACTGAAAATCCATTTTTAGTACAGATTTTTGCCGCACTAGTGCGAGAAATGGCTCATTTCTTGTCAGGTCGAAACTTCAGAGGGCCATCTGTACTGAAAAACGTCGTATGATACACGTGCGAAAAGGAAATCCCTAGCTCGTGTCGATTTAAAACACTCATTTTATCTTCTTCCTATTAAATCTGTCTTTTGCATTGCATTGAGACGACTATCGACTCGAAAAGACAAGGATAGTCTTATAAAATCTATCCCTCTCTATCTTTTTTACCATCTACTACTTTGACAAGTGCAATTTTTCAAAAGAGGTAGTGATAAATTACAAACTCGGCCGCTTTCATTAAAAAAAATCACCAAGGTTCAATGACCCCACTCGGTAAAATGAGGTAGTGTGCGTGAAGTGCGTGTGTGTGCGAAATGGGGAAATTTGACAGAATCTGAAAAATTTCCCACATCTATCCGACCCTTAATAGGAATCGGTTCCCTTTTTGGGAAATAAAGATATCTTTCTCTAAGCAATGCTCCGAGCAGATGGTACTATGTTTTTGCGGAAACCAATTGACTTGTCCAGTAGCTTCGATCCATTTATTTTTAATTTCAGCATTTTTTGGGAATCTGAAAATGTAGAAAATATATAGGTATGTAAAGTATGGAATAAGTATGGTTAGTAATAGTGTATTAAAATCCGATTTATCGCTTAATACTCAGTAAAAATGTATAGTTATAACTATACATTTTTTTCATTGATTACATTCCCTACTAATAATTAAATATCGAACGCTGATATATCATAACATTAACATTATCGATATAAATATCGACTTTGGACAGCCTGTGAGTAGCGAACCTTGTTTGACATTTAGAGTAGCGAATATTCTAGAGAAATGTATACAATCTTAACAAAAGATTATGAACTCTATTCTCTGAGAAATAAAATTGAATTTGAATAACAAACGTACGTAAATAATAGACGAAGCAACATGTTTTTGTGTTTATTGAATTAAAATACAAAAAACTACTTACCGGTGGTAGGAAATACCTCCATGTGAAATATTTATTTTGTTGCTGTTATTTCTGTAGCTCAGTACAGCACAATACGGCATTGTTTATTTAATAACCGATTTTTTATTCACTAGCACACGCGCGATACGAACGTTCAATTTCTGACACGGCCAATCACGTACTAATCATAAGTGCGCGTGAAGTATGAACTCCGCATCATAGTATCGGCGACACGGGAACGCCTACTTGCCATCTCCATTTACTCCGTGGTCATAATTGTTTATTATGAAAGCGGATCCCGGGTTCATGTTTTTATTGTGTTTTATACAAAATATTTAAATGTTTGGTCCAAATGGGGAGCAAATCAATATGGAAATGTGAAGTGTGTGGTGTTTGGCGTGGATTAAAACGAACTTCTGGCGTATTTTTGGCAACATTTCCCTTTCATCCAGGCAGGTCAGTATCAAATTATTTTATATTAGTAGCAAATTATTTTTTCATTTCATTATTGAATATATAATTAGTAACTGCAAACGATAACAGTTACTAATTCAATAAGAAATAATTTCAATGGCAAACGTCTAAATAAGGCAAGCTAATGCACATGACATAATAGAGTGCAACATAATTTATCGATAGTCGCTTTATTTCAGATGGAGATCTTCGGAGAAATTTTATTCGTTCTAACGATTCATTGGCTTTGGACCAGGTTTTTGAACTGCTGTATGCCGGAGTTTTAGCTCGAATACTTGACTTTTCGCCACTCCGAAGTATAATATTTACGATTGGGCCCATTACTTACTAAGAAAATGAAATAAAAATACCTATACAATAAAAATATTTTTGTGTTATATTAAATAAATAAATAATAATAAATATTGTGTTAAAGACTAATTTTACTTTACCCTTTCATTATTCTATGGTAATATAAATTCAGTATTACGGTAGGTGCAGCAAAATTATTGCACTTTTATCGATATCGATAAACAGTAAGTGTAGTGAGTGTCGAGCTCTAGTGTTGCTTTTTTAAGTTGGTAGTATTGACATTGTATTGTGTACGTTGGCACAAAGTACGTTCATAATTCGGTTTTAGGCTTGTTCGAGAGTGCCGTCTCTTAAAACGTAGTGATTTTATTCTCTTTGACTCGAGTCATAAAAGCACTCCGCTTAACGGCGTCGGGCTTCTAACACTCTCGTTAGTAATTCCGTACTTACCTCCCTTGATGCACAGTGTACTACTATTTTTCTCATAGGTGGTGTGAAAAGCAGTATGTGTCACACGGTATCAAAATTATATCGTCTTGGGCGTTAACGCTTGAATCCTTAATTACGCTCAGGATTCCACTTAACAAAACTGATATCGAAGATCTTTTTTGTGAGAGTTAAGCTAATTGGGTGTGTAGGTTTACTAGTTTATAATCACTGAATGTAGGATTTAATGAAACTGATTGGATATTAATTTAAAGTCACTGATTGTAAGAAAATATAGTTTATTATAACACAACTCCACAAGGTCAAATCAGAAGGTAAAATATAACACAAAATAATAATTTACTTAAATGGTGATTCTACTATGTCCCTTGATACTGGGAATTGGGAATGAACCGGGCAAGTCGCTAAGCGGGGGCTAACTGACGCTGCCCGCGCCTCGCGGCCTGCACCTCGATTGCTATGTCAGCATATTGTTCATTACATATGTGTCCCTACAATAGTCCTCCCCAATTTTTTATAAAAAGAAAAAAATTTTAAAAGTTAAATCATAAGTTCTATCAGTATGAATAGCCTAGTATCGCTTCGCTGTCGCTAGTCGTTCAACTTTACTCTACACTGTAACCTTATACTGCAAGCTCTGCGCTTCGCGGCGGCCGGCGGGCGATACCAGGAATTCATGCTGACGGAATAATACACTGTTATTAAATTACTATTATTGTTATTTCATTTAGTTGTTAAGTTATAACATCTCAAAAATATTGAAACGGAATGATAACTTTTAAGTATACATGGTAAAACAAAAATTCACTGAGTTTAATTGAAGTTTCCGTAACTTAACACTACAAACACTATCCCTAAATGTCATTGGCACAAGGAATAAAAATAGAAATTTAATGATGTCTCAAAATTTACACAATCGTAGTAGCTTGGGCTGCTTGGGATGGCAGGGTCTGGACCCGAACCACTGGTTGCGTCATCATACTGGCAGCTCCAATCTCTCTTCGTAACCAATGCCTGGTTTTCTGTACACAAAATCTTCTAATTGCAAACAACAGGCTGACTGCTATCAGGCCTGCTACCACCAACAAAATAATGGATAAAATATTCAACCTTGACTCAACTTGAGTTACGTTGGAAACGATTTCTGCCTTTGCTATTACTTCGTTATTGTTGGCTTCCTTGCTTTGACCGTAGCCCATCTTGTAAGTAAGTACGTAGGTACTGTAAGTACTGTTCAAGTGAAAATATTATACTCGAATGTAATTTTATTAAAAAGACGGATCTTTTAATAAAGAAATAATGATTAAAACTGCAAAAACTTGACATAATTATTTCTTGTGCAATGACTTACAAAACGAATTATATTCTTATATACCTATGCATGTTGTTACACGTGCGCTTAAAATGACCGAAGTACATTACGCAACATCGCATGAGCAACAATGTAAACAATACAAAAATAGAATCATCAATCATCATCATAACGAATGTTATAATAACACGCGAAATAAAACAGATTATTAAAATCTAAAAATACAAGAAAATTTTGAGTAACCCTTGGTATCCCTACAACGTAAAGTTGAGAGCATCGCGACCTACGGGAACTCTAAATCAAAACGTCAAAAATTCATAACTGAGCATAATTATAGTTACAAATGCTCTAGCATTGCTCTAATGCATTCACACAAAAATACAGAATTAACATACTAATTATTACATGTATAATAGCAAAATAAGTAAAACTAATAATTAGTTCAACAACTGTCGCAATACATGTTTTTGCTCAAATGCGATTACTCACAGCTTAAATGATCGTGGTCATTAAACCAGTATAACCTGACCTGTTACTATTCCTCTTCAAAACGAACAGGTCTACGAACAATTCGTCCACTTCTCGTTGTTTTTATGTTAGGCTGTACATCTACAGTTTTGGGTCTCAAGTTAGTCTGACTGTCAGTTATATCAGTAGGAATTTGATCTGATTCTAAGTTGCCTGAATCTTCTAACAAATATGCTGGTTTTAGTCGATCGATTGAAATGTTAACTACACGTCCTGGAAACTTGATTTTGAAAACTTTTTCATAACGTTTTAAAACTTTAAATGGACCATCATATGGAGATTTCAACGGTCGTCTAACTGTATCGTCTCGGACAAATACTTGTGTACACGTCTTCAAATCGGGATGAACAAAAAATGTCTTTGTATTACTATGAGACTTTAAAGCGGGTTTATACTTACCTATTGTTCGACGAATTTTCTCAACTAAACTATCATCGGCACCCGACTCTGTCTCCCTAGAATCATAAAAATCACCTGGAAGACGTAGGCTTCTACCAAACGTCATCTCGGCAGCACTGACGCCAGTGTCGCTTCTCAGCGCTGCACGAAGACCCAGTAAAACTGATGACAACTGGTCTATCCACGAGCTATCTTGTAAGGTTGCTTTTAAAGCAGTTTTCACCACTTTATTAAACCTCTCTACCATCCCATTGCTCTGTGGGTGATAAGGTGAAGACCTTGACCTCTGAATTCCTAGAATCTTCAACAAATTACCAAACAAACTGCTCTCGAACTGTCTGCCTTGGTCACTGGTCAACTTCACTGGACAACCGTACCTGCTTATCCAACCGTCATAGATGACTTTGGCCACGTTCTCCGCAGTTATTTCTTTAACGGGAAATGCTTCGGGCCATCGTGTTTTCCGGTCTACAATCGTAACACAGTACCTGTATCCTTCAGCAGTGGTTGGTAGCGGTCCTATTATGTCCACATTCACGTGCTCGAATCTGTTGACATTCTGATATTCATTTAACTCAGACCTGGTGTGTCTAGTTACCTTAGCTCGTTGACACTGCAAACAACATTTCGCCCATAAGCCTGCATCTCGATTCATCCCTGGCCAAAAAAATCTGTTTGCTAACATCTTCCTGGTGGTCCTTATACCTGGATGACTTAAACCATGCACTGAATCGAAAGCAGCTTTCCTAAAGGCAACGGGCAAATAAGGTCTAATATTGCTATTATTTATTTCGCAATAGATTGCCTTATTTCCTGTAGGTAAGTGAACTTTTCTGAAACGTGATCCGTTGTTTGTGTTCGCTACTTCATTGGAAACGAACTCGTCACGTTCCTGCGCGTCAGCAAGTGCCTCGTAATCTAACGCTGTGGGACAAGTTACCGTTTCAACTCGCGATAAACAATCTGCCGGGATGTTATTTTTTCCTTCTACATACCTAATGTCCGTTGAAAATTCACTTATAAATAACAACTGCCTTGTCCTACGTGGTGTTTCCTTGTTGTTATCCCCGTTCTTGAATGCGTAGGTTAGAGGTTTATGGTCTGTAAAGATGATTAAAGGCTGTCCCTCGAACATCTTTCTGAAATAACGAACACCGAGAAATATACCTAATAGTTCTCTGTCGTAGGTACTATACTTCTGCTGAGCGCTTGTTAACTTTTTCGAAAAATACCCTAGGGGTTTCCAAGAGCCTTTTACCTGAACCTGAAGTACTGCGCCTACTGCGTAGTCTGATGCGTCTGACATCAGTGCTATGGGTGCATTGACGTGAGGATGAGACAATGTAGCCGCGTTTTTTAAGCCTTGCTTACATTTCTCAAATGCCTCCAACGATTCTGCTGTCCACTCAATCTTCGTCTTATCCCGTTTTTTACTATTGTGTAGGTATTCGTTGAGCTTCGCCTGGTATGATGCTGCACCTGGTAAATGAGCACGATAAAAATTTATCATACCTAGGAAACGACGCAAGTCTTGCACTGTCTCAGGCCTCGGAAAATCTGTTATCGCCTGCACCTTTTCTGGCAATGGTCGTGTGCCCTCCGCAGATACCTCGAACCCTAGGAAATTCAGCTTCGACTTACCAAAACAGCACTTTGGTACGTTTATCGTTATTCCAAAACGATTTAACCTCTCGAACACAGCCTGCAGGTGTCGCTCGTGTTCTTGCTCGGACTCACTGGCTATAAGAATATCATCAATGTATACAAAAATAAAATCTAAATTTTGGAAAACTGTGGTGTCCATAAACCTTTGAAACGTCTGCGCTGCATTTTTTAGACCGAAACCCATCTTTGGAAATTCCCATAGTCCAAAAGGTGTAATTATGGCAGTTTTTTCTATGTCTTGCTCTGCCACTGGAATGAAATGATATGCTCTATTGATATCTAATGTCGAAAATACTTTTTTTTTTGTTAGAATATACGTAAAATCCTGTATGCGCGGAATTGGATATCTATCGTCCTTCGTGACCTCATTTAATCGTCTATAGTCTCCACATGGGCGAAGTTCGCCGTTCTTTTTAGGAACAACGTGCAATGGACTTGCCCAAGGGCTCTTAGAAGGCCTGCAGATACCCATTTCCTGCATCAGTCTAAACTCTTTTTTAACAATTTTGTACCGATCCGGAGGAAGTGGTCGAGCTCTCGAAAATATCGGTGGACCTGTAGTCTCTATATGATGTTCCACCCCATGACTAGGCGGTTCTCTGAAATTAACAGGTTTAGTAATATCGGGATATTTACCTAGTAAGTCACGAAAAGGGTGATTTATATCTACAACTCTGATAGATGGATTTAAGCAATGTTCCATTGCTCCTATTACACTTAAGCTTGTCAACCTATCTATCAGTCTTTTAGATAGTAAATCGACCAAAAGTCCGTAGTGTACTAAAAAATCTGCACCTATTATTGGTTGCTTTACATCGGCAATAACAAATGTCCACTTAAATACTCTTCTTAATTTCAAATTTAGTTCTAAAGTCTTTACACCGTAAGTTTTAATTTCCGTACCGTTAGCTGCAAAAAGGTTACACACACTTTCACTCACTGCTAGCCTATTCCCAACCGGTATCACGCTAATGTCAGCTCCCGTATCTATCAGAAAACGTAAACCACTGTTGGAGTCTGTGATACACAGGCGGTGTGATGGTGGAGCGGTACAAGTTTCCGCCTGCTCTTGTACCTCTGCTAGTTTCCCGAACTCTCGGTTTTCCACGAACATGGCGGTACGCAGCGGTGCGCCTTTTCCTTGTACCGGTAATGATATGTACATAGCCAATCTGGGCTATCAGGCGTTCTTCTGGTGCCACTCCTTCCTCGTGATGATGAACGGTGTCGCGTGCTATTCCTAGAGATTGATCTTCCTCTCTGCCTGTTTCGGAACCGATCCGACCGTCTAGACTGACCTTCCAGACTGCACAACCTACCGTCGAGCTTCTCCAAGGCCGCCAATACCGCAGCCAATTCCGGACTGGATGTTATTCCGCCCCGTGAGGTCGACGACTTCACCTCCGCCACATGAGGAGTTGGTCTCACCGCTTCCAGCACCTTATCCGCAATCGCAGCTAGGCTGTCCAAGTTCTGCGTGTCAGCAACGGCAACTGCTGCTCTTGCCGTTTGGGGTAAATGATTCTGCCTATTGGTGTGCTCCTCTCTCGCTGCAGCCGACGCATCCGCCAACGGCCGGCGTTCGCGCGCCCCGGCGGCGGCCGCGTCAGCTTCACCGTCTGACATTTTCAAATGTCCTTATTTTTCCCCGGTTCACTTCCCGTAAAATGAGTTACCCCCGTTACACAGCACTACAACCGTAAAAAGAAATCAAATTGTTCGAAGGAAATAAATGTCTATTTATAGCCGAATATTAACACATTGAACGTCTATAGTCACTATTGTTCTTTTGTCGGGGTCACCACTTGTAGGTTTACTGGTTTATAATCACTGAATGTAGGATTTAATGAAACTGATTGGATATTAATTTAAAGTCACTGATTGTAAGAAAAGATAGTTTATTATAACACAACTCCACAAGGTCAAATCAGAAGGTAAAATATAACACAAAATAATAATTTACTTAAATGGTGATTCTACTATGTCCCTTGATACTGGGAATTGGGAATGAACCGGGCAAGTCGCTAAGCGGGGGCTAACTGACGCTGCCCGCGCCTCGCGGCCTGCACCTCGATTGCTATGTCAGCATATTGTTCATTACATATGTGTCCCTACAGGTGTACTAGAAGTGAAAATGCCCGTATACGTATCTACAATTTATTACACTGCAACCATACCTTCAATTTACGCATCTAAATACAATTTGTCCCCAGAATAAACGCCCTACTAATAGCGGACGAGATTCGGCGTGGGGTCGCGGCGGGGGTCGCTCTAGGGGTCCCACGGGTCGGGCCCCACTTCCAGTGGCCCCCACTCGACTTTGGCTGGAGCCTAGCCGAGGTAACACCGTGTTAAACTCTTAAATAAACGCCCTACTAATAGCGGACGAGATCCGGCGCGGTGTAGTGGCCAACTTCATAGACAGAGCCACTACCAACTCGGCTACGGAGGCTGACATAAAAATATACATAAAGATACTTAATCGTAAAATAAAACTATGAAAACGGATAAACTCGCGTATATTATGTTCCTGGTCTACGGATCATCCGCAGACTACGGACCCTGTAAAGTGTTCGAAACATCGGAATGGAGTTAAAATTAGTTAATATACGCGAGTTTTCATAGTTTTATTTCATGTGTAATCCTCGCGGTAATCGAAGAAAACAGTAATAGTATTATTACTGTTTTTTTCATCACCCCAAGTCGTAAGTCACTCGGTGTCGTAAGAGTTGACTGAGGGATCGAAGTATCGACGTCACGACTTGATTGATGATGGGCAGCAGCATCGTCATAGTGGACGCATTACTGCGATCGCCAATCCGCTTGCCCAGCGTGGTTAAGGGCGTTTACCTCCTAATGCGTCTATACGCATGGTTAATAGGAGAGGCCTACGTCCAGCAGTGGACTTAGATAGGCTTATGATGTGTATGTGTATAATTAATACAAACATCTCATTTACTAATTATTTTGTTATAGGTACTCAGTGCAGACTCCGAAAAAAATGAAAAGAAGAAGGAAAACGAAGAAGAAACGAAAGAAGAAGACGAAGTGGAGCTGGAGAAGGAAAAAGAGCAAGAAGAGAAGAAAGAGACAGAAGAACCAAAGGAGAAAACCATTAACGATATTTTACAAGAAAAGGAAGATGCCGAAAGCGTATGTATAAAAATATTAACTAACAAACTTACCCTTACAGAATGTTTCATAATCCTAGTACCTATAAATACCATATAAAATTATCACTGTTCATTTCCCCAGGCAGATAAAAAGTCAACTAACCTTTTAAATAAATCAAAATCAAAAAAACGTTTATTACCGAAATATACCATTTTGATCCCTTGTGACACAATCTACTATTTTTTTCGTGTACCGTTAGTCGTAAAGTGGGGATGATTATTTATTCTGCTAAAATCCTATCCAAAAAAATTGCAATTTTAGTGCAAAATCCCCTTTTTATTACTACTTCGAACAAAAGAGGGAGTAAGTTAAAAACGTCAAGAATCAACTAAATGACGTCACAAGTGATGTTTCATATAAATAAGAAAACGACGAAAATCGGTGACAAGTGTCAAGTGTCACTGCCAAACACAAGATTTTTTGGTTATAGTGGCAGCTCTGAATCAGTTCTGTGACGTCACTTCTCCTTTATACTAATTTTAATGGTTTTTAACTAAGAACTTGCTGAGAACGCGAAACGTCGTTATATATCTGGGTTTTTAGGCCAGCGTCCATACAAAAATGACCATCCTCCTTTGCTATTGTTAATAGGATGATGTTTCAGGGCTTCGAAATTGGAACCTGGGATAACAATATGGCGTCTTCCATCCCCGAGCCAGCGGAGTTCGACGAGTTCCTGGAACCACTTCCGCCCAACCTCACCTTCTGCACCTCCGCTTCCGGTAAGGCTCACTTCCGTCTACAAGTGACAGAACATGTCCCCCAATGTCTAAATCTGAGGAATCATCGTACGAATGCGTTCAAGCGCATATTATTATGTAATAGGGCATTTTCACTTCTAGGAACACCCAATTTTAAAATTTTAGTAATGTTTTAAATGTAACTAATGTATTTTTACCTGTGTTTTATAGCAAATAAATGTTTGACTATTGACTAATTAGTTTCAACTCTCACAAAAAAATTAACTTCGATGTCAGTTTTGTAACGAAAATTATATGAGTATACGTTGACTTTTATGTTAAAATCGACTCCGTGGTCCTCTAAAGTCTTACCGTGCTACGAGATATCCAAAACCTGGTAATAGGAGTGGCCTTTGTTCAGCAGTGGGCTGATAATATTATAAGCTGATGAAGTGAAGATTAGCGCGTTTTTGACAGGTGGTGCAAATTGGTGCGACCCAGTGCAGAAACCGAAAAATCAGTTCAATCCTTCTAGAACGTTCTCCGTGGCTGACAGCGACTGTTCTTATATGTCAAGGTACTTACGATCTATATTTAAAATAAATGTGCATAATTGAAGCTCTTTAATGACAACAAAACTAACCCTTTACCTACGGGACCATAATATTTGCCATTAAATTGTTTGACTTGACACCATTACATAAGTATGACTTTAATTTGACAGTGGTGGCAACTCTTTTTGTAACCCGTAGGTAAAGGGTTAACGTCATACCTACAGGGTGAACGATATGAAGTGTTACCAATTAGGGTTTTCTGAAATGACGTTCACCAGGGCGGCAGCACTGCAGTGTTATTCACTAAGGAAACCGCCTTGCTGTCAGCGCTGTGTCAGCGCTGCGGCAGCGTCGAGCCTAAAAATGGTATTCACTAATGTACTTTAAACGACACTAGCGCTCGGCGACGAATGCGGCGTGAGCTGGAACTACACTGCGTCGAGAGTTACCGCCTACAGTTCGACGACGAGCTGTTCCACGTTAGTGAATACCGGTTTTCGCAGCGCTGTGCTCGACGTCGAGCTCGTTGACGAACGCAGCGTCGAATGTGTGAATAAGAGATAGCTGAGGCGTCAGGTCCAGAAATTTGTGCGACTAATTCCTATTTTTGCAATCCACCCAAATATACCTCCTCCAGTATAGGTACATCTCCATTATAACGAGACGTATTTTGCAGTGACTTTGACACGGACGATTCGGACCTAAACTCTGAAGATAGCGACGACACGGATACAAGCGGATTCTGTAGCAGCAAAAGTAATGGTATGACTAATAACCAGAGATCATACGATTTCCAGCATTTTTGGTGCAATGTAGTTCAATTAGAACTGCGACCATATATAACATGGACGTCTAACGCCAGCTCAAAAATGCCCCCAAAAGCAATTGCTCAATTGTGCCAAGATGGGCAGGACATAGCGCTTTTCTTAACCCTTAGTCGGATAATGGGAATATGTTTCCCACCTGTTTTGAATCTTGTGTCTAACTGATAAGGGCCAAAACCAATGAAATTTTCGTGTGACTCGTGTTTGATTAAGGGTTAACACCGCGCATATTTCGGCGCAACATCTTTGACAAATGTTTATAGAATTTAGTCAATCAAAACTTTGATGGACCAATCACAACTATTTTTAAGTGGCGGTTTAAGTTTTTATAGGTTGATATTGACATGGACAGGACCATTTTTGAAAGGAAATTTAATATGGCGTGCGGCTTCCATGCTTTATTTGTTCGTAGAGTTGAGTTAAAGGAATCCAGAAAATTTTTAGCTGTAAAGTGTCATACCACGTTGAAACACAGATGAACCTTAACTCGTTATCTTCTTTCGAATAACTTACTTCACATCCCTTAATTGAACTACACTGCACCAAAAATGCTGGAAATCTTACGATGTCTGCTAATAACTGAAAATATTTTCCACAGATAGTGTTTTTTTTACACGGATACGGATAGGGTTCAAATCTTACCTCCAGCGTTGGTAAATTTTTCGGTATATGATATCTAATATTTAAATGTGTATACAACGTAGTAATACTACTTAAAAAATGAAACCAAAAAAAAACATTGAATAAAAAAATTTAGTTTTTCTAGAAAATGAAAAGCTGTCTACCATTTTGTTAATTTTTTTTATATTCGTGCTTCTTTGGTATTTAACCCTTTATAGGTCTCAAAAACGACCACTATATAGCACTATCTTTTTGTATTTTTTTCTTTACTGGTTTTTTCGTACTATACACGATGATTCTTAAGAGTAGAAAAACATGAAAATTAAGCCAAAATTACACTTATTCGGCGAGGTCGCAAGTTATTTCTTCACTGTTTAATTAATTAAAAGTGAAAACCTAATTAAAACAAATTACCACTTAATACATGGTCATCCTACAGCATAAAGTTTAACTACGATACGTCAAGTGCCATCAGTATGGCGGGAAACGGGAATTTGACAGATCTTATGTCAATAAAGACTTCTATCTACTCATTATCTTATCAGTGCAACACTGATAACGACAAACATAATTGATAGGAGATCATGTTAACGTGGATTACCTAAACTTGGCAAAATCTTGAGCAAGTAAAGCAATTTGTTTTCATACAGTACAATTTAATAATGAAATAAAAACAATAAAACTGCATACCTGACCAACTAAAACAAAAAACATTATTTTAAACATAATTTAACAAGTGTTCAAAATGTCCACCGTGGTGTTCTTGACACAGATCCGCTTGATTGTTCCTGTGATT
>JALPQI010019135.1:0-19585 GCA_025490895.1 Thaumatotibia leucotreta
GGACGGTGCAAAGTAAATGCTCATTGAACTCAAAATTCAAGTATTTTGAATATACAACACAACTCCAAAAAACATCAAATTATTTACATAATAAAACGACAAAACACCGACAGTACTACTACCTATTATTAGAATGAACCTATAAAACATGATATATTATTATCTAAAAAAAATATTAATAATTACATTTATTTATTTAAACGTTATTGCACAAAATAAAATAAAAACATAGGTACAAAAAGCGAACTAAATGTCTCTACA
Source organism: Thaumatotibia leucotreta (assembly GCA_025490895.1). Classification (NCBI taxonomy): domain Eukaryota; kingdom Metazoa; phylum Arthropoda; class Insecta; order Lepidoptera; family Tortricidae; genus Thaumatotibia; species Thaumatotibia leucotreta. The sequence goes on from JALPQI010019135.1 coordinate 262, forward strand.
ACCGTTAGAAACATTAAAATAAGAAAAAAACACTCAACCATGTCAAACAGACAAGAAAAAGTACAGTCGGTCCGTAAAGTGAAGGCACGGCCATACATCCCGCGTGCCTACATTTTCCGAACACTACCAATGCTCGTTCAACAGCGCGATGACAATAACGTATAAGGTGCAAAGTGTTGAAGGTTTATTCAGAACTTAGAACCTTGTATACCGTAAAACGGGGTAAATAGGAATGGCGGGGTAAATAGGAAAGTCCAATTTAGAACAACAGATTTTACATATGTGTACACTGGACTGTTTGTTCTGCGCTAACAGACTAATTTACTCTACATTCCTATTTACCCCGTCATTCCTATTTACCCCTTTTTACGGTATCAATCGTCAGTAAAATGTAAAAAATATGGTTAACTTCCCATAGTATTTGACGTCTTTGACATGTATACCATGTGTAAATCTAACACGGGCGATAAAATAAACCACGCATGGGATTCATCAGTATAATCATGACATGCAAGGTTTTTTTAAGTTACACTTAACTATGACCCCACAGAATTTTTTTAAGATTTTCTGATCAGCAATGTAGGTACGAACATTTGTTAATATTGATATGGCAGTTATGTCATCTGCTTTTGAAATTAGCTGTCAACGAACGTTTAACTTGAGTGTGTTGCTCTACATTGCGCTCCGAATTATTTTGTATGGATAATTTTATTGCTCTAATTTTAAGTAAAAGTTGCCTAAATGTACTTATTATGTCTTAAATTAATCCCCGTTAAAATCTGTCCGTATTAGACTTACACCCTGTATATCGTAAACCCCTTCAGCAGGTGTATTTTTACGTTAATACAAAATAATTTTAAATTAACAATGTATGTGAAGTCGAGGATTAAGATTTTAAGTTGGTGATAAAACCAAGACTGTGTTCTAAAAGTGATTATTCAATATTGTAAGTTTTTAGGTTAGTTTACACTTTTTCTAGATTCTACTGGCGATTGCTATACGTTGTTACCGTCGAACGATGAATTGGTTATTTATTAAGCTAAAAATACAATATCTAGGTATACCTATATTATTTTACAATGGAAAATATTTATTTACATTGAGTAAGCCTTATTCAAAAATAGATTTTGATTTAGAATCAGTCTAGCTCAAGCCACTTGTACTGATGAAGGCGAATATAGAATATGTCATGATTTAACAATAGCTAAGGTATCTAAAGTACTTATATGTCTACCCAATCAGTACTAAAATTAACAGAGAGTAAAGATTATAATAGAGCAGAAAAGTCGAAACAGTTGTGCTTGAAACTATATAACGCTAGATGGCGATATGTAGTTTCGAAACTAATAATGTAGATGGGTGATTCTACTTTTTTCTGTCTGTTATTGCCAGAGATACGGTCACCTGAGTCCCGGTGGTTTTATGCAAAATTATGCTACTTAAATTATGAAAACATACATGTAGTCCATGTTAGGTGGCCCATTAAGGAAAGGGCTTATTAATACCAGAAAAATGCATGTTTGCATTAAGTAGCATAATTTTGCATAAAACCAGCGTGACTCGGGTGATCGTAAACATGGCAATTACAAACAGAAAAAGTTGATTCACCCAGATATACTCTACTTGTCATAGTCATAACTAGTAAACCAGTTTCTAACCCCCATAGACTTTATTTTTCACTAAAACCACATTTGCCAAACTTAGGAGGCTGGCAATTTGTCAGTGACCTTTTTCATTATCTATTAAACATGCAAACTCTTTATTATAGTCACGCACCCAGCTGTATACGGCAAATAATGTGCACTTTGAAGGTAAAAAAATGTTTACTACAGAAGACAAGTAGGCAGGGGGGGGGGTATGTAGGTAGGGGTAGTAGTAGGGGGTAGTCGACAAAAAAGTCTCCTTTACAGCTCACAAGTGCAAACACGCTGCAAACACGTGCAAACACGTGCAAACACGCTCATGCGTAACGCGACAGGATGAGCGTTCGTTGCAACCGAGTTTCTATGTGTATCGTGCATCCGTGGTAAGATGTTTGCACTTGTGAGCTGTAAAGGAGACTTTTTTGTCGACTGTACAGTCTACGTCAAAGATATCATTACGGTTTAGGCACTAAAAGTATATTTACACTACCTTAATCTCGAGGCGATAATAAAGTCGTGTAAATATATTTTAGCACCTAAACCGTAATGATATTTTTGACGTTGACTGTACCTAAGCATAAGCTTTATGGATACAATCTTGCTAAAACGAAACGTAACTATTTCTTCGTATTCAAAACGATTACATTTTTTTTATAAAGTTAAACTAAGCAGTATATGCAAGTATGATAAATTGATATTGCTTTTTTCCTATAAAGTATCTATTACTAGAAAGAGAGGCATAGTTACATGTATTTGCATTTATAACAAACTTTTGAGGAATTAAAATTGTCCAAAACACCCAAATATAAACTAAATATACAGGTTGTTTTTATTGGACAGGTCACTTGAAACATCAATAGAAGTTACCTACCTTTTATAAATTTCGATTTATATAATTGAGACATTCTTATTTTTAGAAACCAATGCAAGCTTGTTATCCCTATCATAAAATAATGTATTTTCCTTTATTTAATATATTATTTTTCTACTTCCATACACATATTTAAAAAATATGATATTATTACCTAATAATTTATTAACGATTTGTACTGTGATGAGTCTAAATGGGTGAATAAACTATTTTCTCTCTATTCTTGCCATGGTTACTGTCACCTGAGCTATGTTTTTTTATGTAAAATTATGCTACTTAAACTATGGAAACATGCAACTTTCTGATGTTAATAAGCCCTTTCTTTAATGAGCCACCTACAAACATGTTTGCATAATTTATGTAACATAATTTTGCATAAACCAGCGTGACTCAGGTGACCGTAATAGACAGAAAAAAGTTTATTCATATCTATAAAATTGAAGCTTGGTGCAAAAAGGTTTAATATACCTACATATCTATGGTTTTATTGGTTACACTATAGTACTGAGCGAATATTGACTATTTTAAATACAAGGTAGGTGCTCGATACCTACACATTTTTTTTCAATGTTTTATTTTATTATACAAAACTAATCTATAAATACAATTGACACAGAATGTACATTGTATGGAATAAAACATTTTTGTATGAAGTACAAAAAAATATTATGACCAATCGGAATGAGATGAATTTTGATATTAAGGCATTAGTCCCACTGTGAACGAGTAAGCTATGAGTATGTATATCGTCTATAGAAACGACCAAAATAAAAGCGCTCCCGTGTGACAATAAGAGACGCGGCGACATTCATAGATCATAGCATTCAAAGCTGAGCGAGTGACTATAAACATAGCCGTGTCTCTTTTACTTGCGGGGAATTCATCTTTTGTTCCTTTTTATAGCCGATAGCTCATAGTTTGCGGTGGTACAAGTGCCTAAGGCGTAGCTAAGGGCGAACTCATGGTCACTGTGATACTAAAAAACACATTGATGTATACATAAATATTATTCAAAGCATTACTCAAAAGTTTGCCTATTATGCTACCATTGTTTTACATAATTATTAATACCTATTTTTGTCAAATATTTCACATAATCATGAAAGTGCACAATCTATAAAAACTAAATTAGGTATAAATAAACAATCAATAATGTAATTTTATATAAAAAAATGATAACAAAGTAAAATACGGTTACTGATAATTGTATAAGTACCTATAGACTTTTTGAGAAGTGCTCTGAAACATTGTATTTTTTGTCATTTAATATGAAGTTGCGCCATCACTTAATATGAAGGTGCTCCCGATTATGAGAGAATTTAACTACGCATTCTAGACGTCAAAATAAATAAACATTATGCAAACATTATTGTTTTTTAAAGTACTCTATTTTCCGCAACTCGACATCAAACGTCCCAACGCTGGCCCAATGCTTGATGGAAACTTCGGGTTTCCTCACTATATTTTCCTTCACCGTAAAGCACTTGTGAATATCAAAATGGCAAGTTTTTTAAAAAAACATGCATATAGTCCATGTTTGATGGTGGTCCATTAAGAAAAGTTACCAACACATATCAACACCAAAAATGCATATTTATATAGTTTCAAGTAACATAATTTTCTAAGGAGACCGTAACCATGGCAATAACAGACAATAAAAAAATGATACCCCCACATACAGTCGAGTTCAGAATTGAACTCGACTGTATGTGGGATTCATTCATAAATCGTCCATGCAATTCTGAACGCCACTGTACATAGATAGTGGATGTAACTTGGAAGCAGGCTAAGCTGAAGTGGGACTGGGCTGGTCACGTCTGTCGGATGCCGAGTAGCATATTTCTTTGAATAATATGACGTCATGGGCCGATAAGTAAATTTTGTTGTCCTAAAAATAGGACGTTGGGTCTTACGAGGTTAAATGGGATATTCACCATGTAAATTGTAATTATTGAGCCGATATTTCGGCAATTGTAAATGCCATCCTCACGAATACTTATCAGCTTGCTACAATCAAATGCTCGGCCGCTATGAAGTCAATGCTGACAGCTGTCAGTTCAAAACATCTGTCAACAATGTCACTTTTTGACACAATGTATTGAAACGACAGGTGTCAGGAGAGGACATGGAGTCGTTTATGGGCATTTCTTTGAGCGTTTCAACCGCCGTGTCTTCTGTGGCAACATTATTACGCGATGTCCGTGGTTATCTCACATATTTTTAGGATATCTTGGTAGTTGCCAACTACGTCTACTCTTGGTAGATCCAAAAATACATACATATCTCAAGAGATTCGTGTTATAAGGCTGCCACCGAAGTTACGGTTGAAACGCTCGGAGAAATGTCCTTATGAATAAGGTACGAAATTCCGAAGCACCCTCATTTCGAAAGATACCTTAATCTATATCGAGCTTCTTAAAGCTCTTATTCAACGCTTTATCCCTCTTCTTATCCGGGTAAGCCCTCGCTCTCTGCTCCTCTTCAGCCGCGAAGAACGGCTCCATAGCTTGGAGCTGATGCATGCACTTCTTGTGAAGGGTCTGAGTGTCGGGGAGGGTGCCGCCGTAGTCAGGGGGGAGGGAGGAACGGGGGGCGACTGTTTCGTAGAACTTCTCTAGGTCTTCGGTCTTGCTGTGGAATTTTATCTGGAAAGGAAATTAGTGTTCTTGTTACAAGTCTCTGTAGCCTAGTTGGTAGTGACTCTGCCTACGAAGCTGGAGGTTCTGGGTTTGAATCAAGGGTATTATTTGTGTATTATTTATCACTATACCTCGATATTTTTCTAGCAGGAACGAGAGATTGAAAAAATTTTGCATCCACATAGCTGTTATCGATAAGTGGTCGATAAATAAAGACGTCCACTGCTGAACATAGGCCTCCCCCAAAGATTGCCCCATAAATAAATAATGTGCTGTAACTACAAGAATGCAAATCATACTCAAAACGATACATTATTATTTTTTTGTTGTATTTAATACTCATCAAAAGAACATAGACCATTGAAATATACTCTAACGCCGTCGGAAATAATTAATATGAAGTATTCGATATTCAAAACAAAGCCTGGATTTCTTGGTTACCTACATTTATGAAGTTAGCACGTTTATGAGAATAGCGTGTATTGATCGATAACAATTATATCGATGTTTAATTTTGTCAATCTCTCGTTCCTGCTAGAAAAATATCGAGGTATTTTTTATCACAAATATTATTGGTCTTTGGTAATGGCTGTCTATGTATTTAAGTATCTGTATGTGTCTAAATATCTATTATATATATCGTCGCTTAGTATTTGGTATCCACATCACAAGCCTTAATTGAACTTACTGTGGGACTAGATTGATTTGTGTAAGATGTTCCAAGATATTTATTTAAGTTCAAAAACATCGGCAGCACCATCAGCCTACATATGTCAGTCCTGATGACTATTTCGAACGCTATAAACATCTCGTTATGATTTACGTCATAAATCTTTATTTATTTAATCAGTTAGCACGTCTGCTCTTAATGTAGAAACATCGTATAGCAACTCATTATCATTATACCGCTAATTATGTCTTATTTCTGTTGACGAACTTTGTCGCGCATGAGTTCCCCCTTAAAACTTACCTACTTGGATATATTTAAGTTTATTTTGTATGTTATGTTATCTGACAGGACGTATCCTATTAGATTTTCGCAATTTTACAAGTTTTTCGGGACTGCCGCAGTGTGTATTTGTATAGTAATAAAATAATATAATGATTTTCATCAAAAACGTTTTAGATAATATCGTCAAAAGGAAATCGTTATTTATGATAATCTAAATTAAACCTACAATTGGAAAGAACTAAAATTCCACGGTCAATGCTCACAAACGACACCATTTTAGTAAATATTATACAAAACTCATAAAAATCTTACTAATAAAATTTAGTAGTTGGGCATTTTCACTTTTAGGGACACCCAATTAGAGTGAAATTAAAAAAAAACCTTAATTTCAGTCAGGTTTGTAACGATAATTAAGCCACTAATTATGCACTAAATTTCAATAAAAACTCGATTTTAGTGTTAATTTTATAACCTATAGGTAACTATAGAATAATATCACCATGAAAACGCCGATAAAGTTTAAATTCCTAAAGATATCGTACTTAATTGTCATTACGAACATGACTGCAATTAAGGTTTTTTAATATCACGCTAATTGGGTGTCCCTAAAAGTGAAAATGTACAGTTGCTCATCGTAAACGGTTATACACTAATTCTGTCGTCAATTCAGTCCATCAATCCTATTGTCTGTTGACTGATGCCAGGCGAATCTGAACTCTTTGTCTTTAGACTGATGTATTGAAAATGACAGACAGTCTACCCAACGTCACCGCTGTCATAGAATCGCAAAGTTATTGCACCTTCACTTCTGAAAAAGGTACTTAAGTTATTCAATTGAAAAACAATGAATGCTGTATTGTACTTTGCAAACAATAGACAATTAAAACAATCGCCAAATTATATTGAATAATCAGCGGGTACACACTGAATGCGTAGCTCGGCTGTGGAGCCTGTGGAACATAATATATACCTATAGACAAAGTACCCAGAGATTGAAATTGCATTTGTAGCGGTGTTTCTAAAAGCAACATTCTTAAGGTGGTTTAGTATTAGTCACATGATGAAAGTACAAGAGTTGAGAAAGCACTTACAATACTACACTATACATTGTAAAAACACAATATATCACTACATATGCAATTCCAAGCTCTCGATAATTTATCAATACGCATGGCGTTGCAATTTTGGTATGATTATGAAATTATAATAAGTACCTATACCTGAACCTCTACACAACATCGTCTATTATCATTATAACTTAGTTACACCTGTAGTTAACTAAATTATTATCTTGAACACGATATAATAATTATTAGCGCGTGTGCAATGCTTTACGAAGAAACGTAATACCTAAAGAAGTTATAAACATGAAGTTAAAAACAATAAACGTCACATAGTAAGATAAATTATGACATTTTATATGAAAATCAGTGCTATTTTTAAATCTGCGTTGATGGACTGAGACTTAATTAATCGTAGTTTGTTTGTGACGGAATTATTTTAATCATGCGTCTAAAATGACGACTCATCATTTAAACCCTAGAGGGGACTATCTCGAGGGGCCAGAATGATTCGATCTAGATTATAAAACATAATAGTCCATTATATTACGGACACGTATGTATGGGAAAAGTTCACATTCGGATACCAGCGCCAAATTTGTATATGTTTCTAAACATGTCATTCTGTATCCAAAACTGTCGGGAGACACTCTCTCAAAGGTCAAGGTCACCAGTAATGACGTCCTCAAAATGGCTGCTGCCTAATTTCGAAAAGCGCTTATTTGTTCCTCAACCGCCCTACATACACCATTGTTTGTAGTATCAATTGAAAGGTTATTAAATATGCTCTAACTTTGTCTTTTTGTGTTATAGCGTACATCTAAAAATAAAAAAAATATCGTGGAAAGTATAAAAATATTTTTTCACTTTTTTCGTACAATGTACATTTCATCAGGAAACAAGCGGTATTAGGAAAAAATATTGTACTACATAAATGTAGCCAAACTAATGTCCTAAAATAAACAGATTAAATCATCGAAATCGGTTGAAAATAAACAAAGTTGTCATTTTCTATATTCCGCGGCAAACGCCATACACCCGCCATCCGCCCGCCCGCCAGTTCGAAAATGTTAATTGCACCCAAACCAAACTATGCAATTGATTAACACTGATAAGATATGAACTAAAAGCCAATTAATTATACAAACTAGTTGTTTTAAAAATACTGTTGTTATTAAAATAAAACACATAATTTAAGAAAAAACCAAATTAAAAGACATAGGTACTTAGAGTAAGGTAGAAAAAAGGTAACAAATTAATATTTCAAGGTTTTATTCTGAACAGTAAATTCTGGAGTAAGTTCCTTCACATTCTATCTTTATATCTTTACATTTATATAATTATTCTGACTATTAGAGACTTCATCTCTAGTACCTACTATAATCTGTATTTATATTAAATCAACTTTATGTTTCGTTTTTAATTAATGCATGTTAGCTGTAAGATGTTATAAAACTATTATTTGAAAAAAGAAAGTCCCGCTGAGTTTCTTGCCGGATTCTTCTCAGGTAGTGGTGTAGGGTTAGAACCGGAGGTAGTTTTTTTTTCTCTCATTCGCTATTTAGTTTAACGATTCAAAAGCGCTCGTTGCTGGGCCTAATTGAATAAAGAATATTTTGACTTTGACTTTGACATATACAAAGAAGAGTGCAATTTAAAACGTTTTTTACGCATACGCCAACGTGGACAAGGCAAGTTCTTTCTTCTTTTTTCCAGCTCCAATCGCAGGGATCAATTTTCTTGTGGATAAGGCAAAGGCCCTTCGTCCATATCTTCATTTGTTTGTAGCATGGTTCGCTTTAGATGTTGAGTCAGTTTCAGTGCATCTTTTGTTGGTGAAATGCTTTCAATACTCAATCATTTATTGCTTCCACACAGTTTACAAGGTATTATTTGAACATAAAGTGTTTACCGCTATTTAGTTAGCTTTATTTTTAATGAAAACATTCAGTCTTGCTACAATTAATTGTTATATCATTTGTAGTCTCTCTGGACATTCGTCATCCAAGTGGTGGACGGTCTTCCTCTTTTCCTCTTTCCAGTAGCCATGGACAGATAGTTTATCACGACATGACTGTCCGGTCGGCGAAGGACGTGACCTTAGCTTATTTTTACAATCTTGAAACTAACCCTTTCATTACATAAGTGGCGAACGCAGTCCTTGAGCGTGTCTCCGCCTATCTATCGTAGCATGCGATGTATGTGATAGAGTATTGAGTAAACTGAAAGAAATAGAAGCGGAGAGAGAGTGGAAAGAGGGAACCACTTCCAGGCAAGCTAAAATGACGTGAGGAGAACCCGATACTTTACGATGTTGGAAAAAATTTACTTGAGGATGTTGATCAGAATTATTTCGAGAAACAACACCCTCAACAGGCATCTTAAGGTGATGGGAATAAGTACTTAAGCAGCCTGTCCACATTACGGGAGAGACGAAACTAGTCAGCATGTTCTGGTAGAATGCATTTTGTAGATACGCAGCGGCATTATGTGTTTGGCAGGTATCCCTGCAACTTATCGGTGTTCTTTCTCCTCACTCATGAACGTGTCGATGTCCATGAGTTCTTCCCTGTGGTCGTCCAGGTATTCTACGGTTCTGCAAAAATACAAGGAGGCTAGAAGAAAATAATGTGGTCCAGCAACGAGAAAAGGATGAATGAGCACACCAGATACTCGACAGCCCACTCGATTCCAGCCGAAACATAACATAACATGCGAATCATGCGATGAAAAGCAATCAGAGACATATCAGCAATGAACGGATCACATAAGAAATTAATCAAACTTACAGGCAAAGTCTCTTCAAACAAGCTAACGATCTTATCATCGTGTATCGAGAGCATGTAAATCCTTTCCAGGGCAAGCAACTCTAAACATCAAAGTTTCCGTCCCTCTAAAAAAACCCTCGCCCTCATGTATGGTAGTTATTTGTTTCAGCGGCGGCTGTGTGTAAAATAATATTCTGGCATAGGCTTGTTCGCGTGAAGACGAGAGCATAGTCACGGAGGAAGAAGTGAGGACTTTACCTTTATATGTACAGATTACAGTTGTCATTCCAATGGAATATTCATTTACCAACTAATTATTAAAATTATCAATTTGCTCGTTATTCTTACTACTGCTTACTATGAATTATTAGTTGAAACAATTCTGCTGTTACGAACTGATGTAAGCTGCTTGCCATGGAAAACGATTTCCGTGCTCAGTATCGTGCTTTATATTGTTACCTTGTGTGAACAAACTTTGCCTGTAGGTAAGTTTGATTATTTTTTTATGCGATCCGTTCATTGCTGAAATATCTGGGATTGCTTCTAATCGCATACTTCGTTTGCTACGATGGGCAGGAGGAGTCGTGCTCACGGCCAGAGTTCACAACAAGCATGTAAAGAGGAGTTTCAAGGTTGTAAAAATAAGCTAAGATGGTAAGGTCACGTCCTTCGCCGACCGGAACAGTCATGTCGTGATAAACTATCTGTCCATGGCAACTGGAAAGAGGAAGGCCGTCCACCACTTGGATGACGAATGTCCAGAGATACTACAAATTATATAACAATTAATTATAGCCAGACGGAATGATTTCATATGAATATAAAGCTATCGAAAGCATCTCACCTTAATTTATGATCTCACCAACTAAAGATGCACTGAAACGGAATCAACATCTGAAGCGGACAATTCTACAAACAAACGAAGATATGGACGAAGTGCCTTGCCTTATCCACAAGAAAATTGATCCCTGCTATTGGAGCTGAAAAAAAGAAGAGAAAGTATTTGTCTATATTCCAGTTCCATTGTTTAAAACGATTCCTGATGCAAGTGCTAGTTGCAAAGAACTTGTGCCTTGTCCAGGTCCACGTTGGCGTATGCGTAAAAAACGTTTTAAATTACACTCTTCTTTGTGTATGTGAAGGAACTTGGTCCAGAATTTACTGTTCAGAATAAAACCTTGAAATATATACATAATATTCTTTTATTGATAGTTAGAAGTTATTATTATTCATTTGATACCTTTTTTCTACCTTACTTTTTTTTAATTTGGTTTTTTCTTAAATTATGTATTTTATTTTAATAACAACAGTATTTTTAAAAGAACTAGTATTTGTATCATTAATTGGCTTTTAGTTTATATCTTATCAGTATAAATTATTTGCATAGTTTGGGTGCAATTTACATTTTCGAACTGGCGGGCGGGCGGATGGCGGGTGTATGGCGTTTGCCGCGGAATATAGAAAATGACATAACTTTGTTTATTTTCAACCAATTTCGATGATTTAAACTGTTTATTTTAGGATAATAGTTTGGCTACATTTATGTAGAACAATTTTTTTTCTAATACCGCTTGTTTCCTGATGAAATGTACATTGTACGAAAAGAGTAAAAAAAAATTTTTATATTTTCAACGATATTTTTTTTATTTCTAGATGTACGCTATAACATGAAAAGACAAAGTTAGAGCATATTTAATGACCTTTCGATTGATACTACACACGATGGTATATGTTGGGCGGTTGAGGAACAAATAAGCGCTTTTTGAAATTAGGCACTAGGCATTTTGATGACGTCATTACTGGTGACCTTGACCTTTGAGAGAGTGTCTCCCGGCAGTTTTGGATACAGAATGACATATTTAACAACATACTAAAATTTGGTGCTGGTATCCGAATGTGAACTTTTTTTCCGTAATATAATGGACTATAATGCCATTCCAGATCTGGAAGAATGACGTATTCAAAGTTTTTTAACAAGGGCCCCACTAATAGCACAAAGCCGAGTTTCCACTTAGTGTTCTGGGGAAGCATTCACTTGTTCGTGGGCTGAAGAACGAACATTTTGCTATGTGAAATCCGGTTTTCATCTGCCCATCAGGACATTAAGTGGAAACGCGGCTTAAGAAAACGGACTATAACCCTCTGTATCATAGTGTTGCCTACAGGCAACATACCATAAAACCCTTCATAAATTTTATTACAAGTTTTTAAACTTGTTTTGGTGCATTGTCGCTTGTAGTATACATGCCGATGAATGGTCAAAACATTTCTGCAATCTCCAAGAGATAGCGTTACATTCAGAGTTGGGCAAAAAATAATATGATTACTCCTTCCGATTACTTTTGTATGTGTACTTTGTAATATTTATTACAAAGTACCTACACATACAAATGTAATTTATAAAAGTAATCATATTACTTTTTGCCCAACTCTGGTTACATTACATGCTCAAACTCGACATTTGGTTAATGTTTCGGAAAATCTTGAAAAACACGTAATGTATGCATATTTCTTAAAATCTTAAAAAAATATATATTCATTTTTCTAGTGCCCTAAATTGCTTAGAATGTTAAGCTAAAAGTATAAAGTATTGTATTTCATACTTAATTACGGATAATTTTTTATATTTCTCAAAATAGGTATTGGTTAATTTTTTTTCCTTAATTTTTTTTCGTAAATAATAATAATTAAATAAAAATGGGAAATTAAATTTGTTGTTTTAATATGTTCTATCCAAAGTTTTAAAAATTTTAATCGGTGATCTTGAATGATACAGCGATAAAAGACAAAGCTTACCATGTCATAGAACTTCTTCTCCATGAAGGGCCTGATGAGGATGAGGAGCTTGTCCACGATGGGTTCAGAGTTCATGACGTGGATGGCCTTCATGCGGATCGGCCAGGCCTCTTGGACGAACTGGAAGAACTTTCGAAGTGACCTGGAACGAGATTTTTCAATTCAATTTAACTTTTTTTTCAATACATTTATTTTCAAAAGTAGAATTTACGTACATAGATTAAGGGCTGATTTTTCAATCGTCAAATAAACCTATCCATTAGTTAAAATGATCACCATCCTTTTCTAAAATCATCAGTCAAAAAAGGACACGGCTAACATTTATTTGACACATACTGTTAACTGGGGATTGAAAAATCAGTCCTTAATGTAACTAATCTACTTAACCTAACCTATATCTAAGATTGGCCCTTGTGGCATTATACCGAGGATGCTGGCGGCTTTTCCTCGCTGTATCGCAATACTGATGCGAGGAAGTCGCCAGCTCTTCGGTCTTTAGTTACATCAACCAGACGTTTCGCGATCTCAGCAAACAATTTGCGTGCGCTGGGGCCCCATGAATCTAAAGTTTCTACGCCAAATGGTACAAAATCATACTCTTTGCCGAGGCCCTTATATTTATGACGTTTTAAAAATTCGGCATTTTCAGCCGCAGCGGCCGCCTTAAACGTAGTTCGTTGAAGATGGGACGGTGCCAGCATCCCATACCAACATCCGTCCCAACTCCAAGGAACCAAAGACACGCCATTTAAACAATTGTGATAGGACCTGTGACCTTTCAATTTAAACTATTGTGATTTTGCTGGTGGTAGGACCTCGTGCAAGGTCCGCCCGGATAGGTCTTACCCGTTACCTGCCGGTAAATAATTAGAACTGTGTTCCGGTTTGGGGTTAAGATAGCCGGTGTAATTACTGGCATAGATAGAGGCAATCCATCTAAGTCCTCAGGGTAGGCAGCGCATAGGCGATTTTTTGATCACTATTATGTCCATGTGCCTCAGTTCCTGCTTTCCATCAGGTGGGCTGAGTGCTCAGTTGTCTACCTTCGTCACATAAAAAAAAACCACTAAGGGCTGATTTTTCTATCTCCAGTTAACAGTGTCTGTCAGTTAAATTTAAGCTAATTTTTTGACTGATGACCTGTGTAAAAGGATAGTAATATTTTTAACTAACGAATATTATTATCTAGGGATTAAAAAACAGGTTCTAAAATATAGACGGTTAAGCTCACGTGTATTTAGCAGAATAAATGTTGTTGCGACTCTTTATACAGGGTGTTACACGGGCCACTGAAAACCTTGGACGAGGTGATTTAGTAGGCTATACTGAACAACTTTTACAATGAAACCAATCACGAAATCTAAAAAAAATTGTCTTTTTCATACATTTTGACCGATCGACCACGACATTTTGTATGAAAGAGCCAAATTTTTTTTTGAGAATTCTGGGTTAGCTCCATAGTAAAAGTTGTTCAGTATAATCTACCAAATCAGCCCATTCAAAGTTTTCAGTGGCTGGTGTAACACGTTGTAGAGGTAGCATACAGATTTGTAATTTTATTGTTATTTTTTCTTCAACATTATCCCAACAACCCAGAGACGGAAATCGGAATAAGAAAATTGAATGTACCTATGTACTTTACAGTGAACAAAAAAGTGGTCTTCCACATTTCGACTTTATTACCGCTAAATAGAGTCGAGAAGTGGTATACGACATTCTTTATCAACTGTACTGTCAGTTTAACATATCACAACCTAAAATCAGTTTAGTATATTACATTAAGATACAAGTGCGACAAAAAAGTTTGAAACGAGTTGCGATGCAATTGAAACACGACCGAAAGGAGTCTTTTAAATCGACACGAGTTACAAATGTTATTTTCATCACACTTGCCGTCTAAGCGCGCCATTGCTTGCGCGCGTAGCGGGAGTAATAGAAAAGTGAAATTCCCTAGGGAGTAATAGAAATGTCAGTACGTCATTTAATAATATTATGTCTTAAAACTTATTTTTTGGTTGGCAAGTGTGATGAAAAACATTGTATGCATCACGGTCGGTAAGCGGAACACTAACTCGAGTCATAAAAGAGTCTTCTAACAATCTCGTTAGTAATTCGTAATTAACTCCCTTGATGCACAATATACTATTTCGCACCTGTATCGTATAACGTTTTTTTCCCTCGGTCATTTTAATTTATCGCCACTCGTTTCGAACTTAATTTTTTTCGCACTTGTATCGTAATTTACTATTTGCTACTGCATGCTACTACATATTATTAGTATTTATTGCTTAAACCTCAAACAAGCTCGTAAAATATCTGCATACGTTTTGAAGCGGCAGGGTAATAAAATTAAAACACCTAATGTTTACTTAGGTTTTACGAGTAGGTGGCACGACTGGCGCGTTTCTGTATTATTTTATTATTTATAGGTAAGTTATATGGTATTTGGATTATATTTTTATTTAAATGAAAGGTTTGTCAGATACTTGTTGAATTTCTTGACTTCATCCTAACCTATATACAGGGTGTAATCGTTAAGTGTGGCCAGGCCATAATTCCGTAAATATAACAGATGTCAGAAAACTTCCAACTGATATCGAAAGTACATTACCCAACGAGTAAAATTACATTAATAACTTTTTCTAAGTAGATGAAGTAATATTAGATAAAACTGTTAGAGATTCGTTATTTGTACGAATACATTGTAATAAAATAATAATACTACCGTTTATGAAATAATTAATCTAACATTTATTCTTAAATAAAAAAATATTAACATTAAACTAGTCTTTGAATGAACGGTTACGTACTAAATGTATGGAAGGGTTTATAGTTAATATTTGAGTTATTTCTGATTTTATTTCAAAAAAGTTATTAATGTAATTTTACTCGTTGGGTAACGTATTTTCGATATTAGTTGGAAGTTTTCTGATATCTGTCTTATTGACGGAATTATGGTCTGGCCACACTTAACGATTACACCCTGTATAAGATTGGCCCTTGTGGCAATGTACCGACCGACCATGCTGGCTGCATTTCCTCGATGTATCGCAATATGCAAAGCACTAATGATGATAGAAACCTAACATTCATGGTGTTTTGATGTTTCTGTCAACCAGTTTGTGTAGGTAATAGGCTGAATATACAACCCGACCTTTGCGCTCTAATCGACGTATTGATTTAATTACTTATTGTTGCTTATTATTACATCAACTGTCACAAATAGACTCCGCATAGGCACGGTATAATAAATAGTGCTAACGTACAGTATGGACACTCCCTACCTCCCAAAAGGTGCGATCTACTCGCTTCTTTTCTTTAAGATTATTTTTTTAATTTTTTTTATAATCCTTGGCTTTAGAGCATTTTATTTTTTAGCCCAAACGCTTCAGAAAGATCTCCCTTCACATCAGTGACGACAGGGATTTTAGATTTTATTTTAGTTTGATTTGTGACATTTATATAGTTTTAACACACACGTTCTGTAATACACAACACAACTGAACGTTAACCTGCCGCTAAATAGCAGTGTTTGCACTGCTGTGTTTCGGTTTGGGGGTAAGATTGCCGGTGTAATTACTGGCATAGATAGAGGCAATCCATCAGTATCAAGTCCTCAAGGTAGGCAGCGGATAGGCGATTTTTAGATCACTATATCCATGAGCCACAGTTCCTACTTTCAATCAGGTGGGCTGAGAGCTCAGTTGTCTAGCTTCGTCACATAAAAAAGCACTAATAATAAAATAAAATTCGGATTGATAAATGTTTACGGAAGCGTCTATTGTCCGGTCTATCTAGTACATGATCTGTGACGTTACCTCTAAAGAATTAATTAATTATGGAATCTAGTTGGCGCTTAGTACATTTTGAATATTTCAACGAGCCTGCGTCATACTTAGCATAATCTAGTGACGTTTGTAATTCTTGTTTCATTAAAATCGGTGAATTATGTACGTTCTCAATAATTTTTATTTTCAACCGACTTCAAAGTGGAGCTGATTCTCAAATCGATGGCTTTTTGATTTTTTTTTTGTACGTAGGCCAGAATCATGAACCGATTTTTTTTTATCGTACGGACCGTACGGTACCCGTATAAACCCGAGATGGGTAAATGCATGTACATACATACATACATCATCAGCCTATGATAGTCCACTGCACGTAGGTCTTTGCGTATAGACGCATTAGGAGGTAAATGCCCATAATGGCCACGCTGGGCAAGCGGATTGGCGATCGCAGTAATGTGTTCACTATTATGACGCTGCTGCCCATCATCAATATAATATATTGTCCAATAATGGTCAGTGACACTTCAATCCCTCAGTCCACTCTTACGACACCCAAAGGAGGAGTTGGGGTGGTGACAAATGTATTCTTACTGCCGTCACCACACGGCCGGTAAATCTATGTAACTGTAATGAAAGTGACCATTTGACCGTCTGTTTATTTACTTATGATCCAAGTACAAGTGTATAAGTGTTACACTGTAACTGGATAAATATTATTTTGGTATCTAAATAAAAAAAACAGTAAAATTTGCACTATTAATAAATAAACATGCGAGAAATTGGTCACTTTCATTACACTCTTGCATGGAATTGCCCAGATGGTCCCATTGACACCAAGTCGGGATTTGATAGTGTGATCTTAGAAAAATCGGTTGAAGTAGGTTTTTCTTTTTTTTTATGGTGATTTTTAAATAATAACTATAAGTAAAATACGTAGTATTTCATTATGCAAAACTAACTATGTAGTTTTAGATAGACTGAAAATACCAGTAAAATTGTCCTTCAATATATTTAAATATGCATTATTTATACATTCACGATCTTTGATTCAAACAGGTGATTTTAATATAGGTAAATCGTGTACTTCGATAACACACAATACTTACAGTATAGGAAAATACCGTTGAAAGTGCATTTGTTATCAGCCGCATTAAAATGTAATCAACCTTTTGTAAAAACATTTTATAAAGCAACTCCGTAATAACGGATATCGGTGGTTCTAATCGCGGTTTACCGCTAATGAGTTAGTTTACCGTTTAGGAGGAAAATGGGTTTTCCTTTAGCACTTCATTTTGGCCTTTGGGCATTGGTCTCACCGCAATACGCACTCCCGTGTAAATAAAAGAGACACGGCAATTCTCGCCCAGCTATCAGCTATCACCGCCGGGCGAGTATCGCCGTGTCTCTTTTATTTACACGGGAGTGCGTGTCTTTTGTTCGTGTTTATAGCCGATAGTTCATAGCTTAGTAGCTCGCGGTGGGACCAGTACCTTGGGCAAAGAGGAAAGAATGTAATATTTAAAATTATATTGCCGAGCATCCAGCGGACTCCTGCGAACTTCATCAGGTCATCACCCTACCTTATGGGGGCCTACCCACTTTAGGACTGGCCATCTTTGGGGAGGCCTATGTTCAGCAGTCGTGTGTCTTTTTTTATGCTATAGGTGGCAAACGAATAAAATATGAGGCAATGATTAAAAATATGAGGCGACGGCAATGAATGGGTTAAGTGTGAAAAAGTAATATTCTAAAAATAATTTACATGGATTAAAATGACATTGAATATGATTTCTTTTAAATTTTCTTACATTAATGATGCATACCTGCACGTTATGCAAAAATAAAATAGCCAATAAAATACTTAATATCAGAGGACGTACCAATGACGTGATAAGTTGTCATGGCATGACCAGTTAGGTAAGTTCAGTCACCGTCGATTACTTTGGTTCAGTCACCGTCGATTAGCAGTCAAATAGTTCGCACATCACCCATCGGATATAACTGGCCTGTCAGCATGCTCAAAAATATCTGAACACGCACTCTAATAATCATTACCTGCTCCGATATTTGTGGGAACCCTTATAAGACGAGAGAATTAGAATTATTGCCAGGAATTAATTCCTAGCAGGCTCGTCCATTAGTCCATACGAGTTTGCACATTACAAGGAGTTGAGATATTTTTTTTAGAGCCAAGTAACTGTCAAATTGTAAAACATAATTGTGTGTTTGTATGTTTTCATAAATCTTATTTTGTAAAGTCAAAGTCAAAGTGTTTTATTTGTAGGTATATGTCAAACTGATAACAGTGGTGGAATAAAAATAAACAATTATATGTAGCACTATACCTTGCCTGATGGCGTACAATAACATTATGTTCTTACACACTAACAACAAAAATTATTTAGTTAAATTAATAAGTAAATTATATTAACAAAAAATTAAATTACCATTTATCACTTTATATGTATAAACATCATGTCAAATCAATATTATTAAAATTATACAAAAAAAATCAGAAATAGAATAGAAACAATTATTAATAAAAAAATTCAATAGTTTGTGCTTAAATTGATTAAATGGTAACATTCTAAAATTAATGGGCAATTTGTTATAAATCTTAATACCTAAGCAGAACACACTTTTGCGCATTAGTGCAGTGTTTGCGGAAACAGGAAAGAGATTTTGAGGAAACCTGGAGTCTCTAGTAAATACCTCAGAGACCGTCCTGAACAGTGTTGGGTTTGTTTTGATAAACATCGCAATCTCAGAAATGTAGAGGCACGGAAATGTCAGAATGTTAAACTCT
>JALPQI010019136.1:0-23855 GCA_025490895.1 Thaumatotibia leucotreta
CGACTGTACAATAAGTTAGTACATATTTCAAATTGTGTCTACAAGCAAGCCTATGACATACCTACACTTCTACTATGTATGTACCTGGTTAAGTTTCAATAAGCGATACCAAAGCCTATTGGATAAAGGATATTGCTCAATTTCCCCTCGGACGCGTTCTTATTAGGAGTAGCCAGTTTGACAGGAAGTGTTTGACAGCTGTCATGGCGGTGCCATCAGTTATGACTAACGAAATTGAATGAACATCCTTCTTAGTCGGTGTAAAGTGTTGTAGCACGAGTAGTTAATTGATTTTGAATAGATTTCAATCATATCAGAATTATATTAGTTAGAAGCTGGTTAATGCCGCATAAGGAAACTATTGGACCGTGCTGGATATGTTACTTCCGACAGAGAGAATAATATAGTATACATGATTTTAATTAAGTGTTAATTGTACAGGTAGCAGCTAGTTTTTGGCTTGTTTTACTTGGTCGAAATAACTGGAACAAAAAATTTTACTGCTGCTAAAAGAACATGAAAATCATAGACCCTAATTTTAGTGACAAACGGGAATAATAGCGTAAACGGTCAAATAATAATTCTCTGACATAAAATGTAACTTTATGAGATGAATTCCCCTGTGTCATCAAAATATGAGCTTAGATTGACACACAGCTTAAGATGGATTTAGACCAAACGAGCAAATGCTCATTATATCCCCCACTCAACGAAATCAACGAATTTCGACGAATCACGTTTTGTGTAACGAAGGAAATTCGTTTGGTCTAAATCCACCTTTAGAGGCAAAAAAAACACTTATCAGCATAGGGTCATATGATCACAATACAAAGTGTGTGTAAAGGTGCGTTTAAACTAAAAGAGCATTCGCTGTTCTAGCGCCCGTTCTAAGAAATCAATCAATCACGTTTTGTGTACCGATCGAATTTCGTAGAGTGGGAGGTTAGAACAGCGAATGCTCTTTTAGTTTAACCGCACCTTAACAAAGTATTAGGTACACAGTGGGTCCACAACTGTACCTAGCCATAACATGAGCTGGCGCTACGTTATTTTAACGCGCGTTTACTTTCTATCCATCCCACTCGTACTTTCGTATTGGCGCGAGCGAGCCGGATAGAATGTAAACGCGCGTTAATAACGCCGCGGCAGCTCATGGTACGGCTACAGGCCTGTTTAAACTTTTTCATCATACTTACTGTCTAAGCGCGCCATTGCTTGTATGCATAGTGGGAGTAATAGAAAAGTGAAATTCCTTAGGGAATAATAGAAATCTCAGTACGTCATTTAATAATATTTTGTCTTAAAACTTTTTTTTTGTCGGCAAGTGTGATGAAAAACACTCTCGTTAGTAATTCCATACTTACCTCCCTTGATGCACAATGTACCTACTATTAAAGCGATTGACGAATAGACGACGGCCACAAGCGCAAGCCTTGACGTGTATTCCCGTGTTTCTTGCATCAACCCAGGCGAGTTTACCGTTACATTAGCTATAACGGGTATGTTTTGGGGAAGCCAAGGCGGGAAGAGTAGGTACACAGTACCTTATAAGCGCTTGAGCTTACGCTCCACTGATTCTACTCCACACGAAAACTCATATAAACATTTGCATTGTATATGTAACTACCCCCGTGCATCATTATACATTATTATTATGGGGTCCATATTGGCTCTCATAAAATTTGTATTCCTATTAACGATTGTACTACGGATTGGAGTTCATAATAATAATCACTCTTCATAATTTTTTTCTTCATACATTTTATGTTCATACATTTTAATTCCTATCATCGGAGCTCATAACACACTGTAGTCATATTTTTTTATTTCATAATGTTTCAATTAAGAAGGTGTTTGATTCATTTTTTTTTATTCAGAATACTTTTCTTCATAAGAAACTATTTTCATATTATTTGTGTATATAATGTTGTCTCAAATAAGATTTCTTATTTGTAGCATTTTTGTTTAAAATGTAGGTAATTAAGAAGGCATAAAGGTTTATTTACTTATAACGAAGGTTATGTAAGAATTATATTTCTAACTAAACCCAAACTTTTTGGCAGCATTTCGGTTCTGTGAGGGTCGCAGTTCTAACCTAACCTAACCCACCTTTCTGGCAGCATTTTGGTTCTGTGAAGGTCGCAGTTCTAACCTAACCTAACCCACCTTCCTGGCAGCATTTCGGTTCTGTGAGGGTCGCAGTTCTAACCTAACCTAACCCACCTTTCTGGCAGCATCTTGGTTCTGTGAAAGTCGCAGTTCTAACCTAACCTAACCCACCTTCTGGGAGCATTTTAGTTATATGAGTAGTTGTAAAATACAAAAACATTATCTTTTACGTATATGCGTAAAAGATAATGTTTTTGTATTTTGCAATTGCAGGTACACAACAGTATAAACAAAATGAAGGAGGACGCTTTAAATAACTTGAGACAAAAATTAGTATAAACAAATATATGAACATTAACATTATGAAGTCGAATGATTAGGAGTTTCAATATTTTATTATAATAAAAATTATGAAGAGTGATCATTATGATATAAAATTGTATGAGACTCATTTTCGGACTTTCGATATTAGGAGTTAAAAAGTTATGTGGATGAAAGCGCACCCATTATTATGACTGAGGCTACGGTCAGCCTTGTTTTCATAGGCTGAGCCAACATATTGTCATGTATTATCGAACCGCAATAAAGTCAAAACCTATTATCAAACTATCTTAGTTTCATGGCACAGCTGTAAGCTATTAGATTATATCTCCATCGACCTACAAAGCGTGTCACGTATCGACTGCCTATATTACTGGCCTCGTATTTTCTTCACATATTTCTCTCTATTATGAACTTTATAATGCACTGAATAGCAGTTCTTTTACAATTAAGCGTTTAAAGGAGATGCGATGTTAGTGAAGTTACCGTGTGACATGTAATGTATGCTCGCTAGTCCTCGAGTAGGTATCAGCATTGCCTCATGACAAACGAGCGTGGATGTAGGTCGCTGGGTCTATGATTATAGTGGAGCACACATTAGCCTATAGACTGATGTGATAAAGTACTTAGCTGAGTGCCCATGAACTTTTGCCGTGACATACTCGTACAATGTCAACCCTGTCCTGAAACCTACGCCGCAAGGTGGCAATATAGTTTTCATAAGATCGACTATTGTGTGACAAACATACATTCTCATGTTACACTATACATAAGTACCTACACACAACACATGTAATCAGAAGCCCGATTTATCCTTCAGAGTATCCTTACCACTTATCAGCAATTATTAGCCGTATTCTCGAAAAACTGTAAGACAAAATTCAGGAGTGCAGGATTAAAAGCTCATAAAAAAATAATTTAGTACCGACAGCAGTAATTGTCTGTAAATAGAGAAACGTGAATATTTATTGAAGAAATTAAGTTACGACTAAATGGTTTAATATGCTGGAATTTAGGGACTAGCTATGTAAATATAAGAAAGAAGTTTGGGAATACGTAAAAGACAATGTCTGACTTCAGCAAAATTATTACCACCTATTTTTTGTTACGGTAATGTATCTACTTTCGTAATAATATATGTGCTTTAAATTCCTTCAAGGTATGCACATAAATCCTATTAACTACATTATATTATATAGATATAGGTACTCGAATGACATATCTGGGTCAGTCAGCAAACGCCTGGCCATTGGTCGGTGTGCCGTCCGGGGCGGCCAATGGTCATAGCTCAGCCAATGCCAGCTGACACGCGTGACAGGTGACAGGTCAAACAAGTAACTATTTAAATCACTATATCGATTTTTCACTAGGTAAATATTTACTAGACCCATTAGTTCACAAAAAATCTGCTTCATTACTTACGAATTGCGTACAACGCGGTATACTTACAATATGAAGGGTCCACGGAAAGAACATGTCTAGTCAATTCAAATTACAGAAGGAAAAACCACCTTACTTTTAACAGAATAAGGTGTGAATTTGCCATGATTTTTTTTAAGCACTGGACATGTTTTTTTCCGTGGACCCTATGTAGTACTAGCTAATCATAATCACTATCAGTCGTTCCAATTTATTGTAATAAAGGATACTTTTTATATACCTACAACCGACATCATAAAGAGTAAAAACCGACTAAGACTATGTCGCGCCATGCTCAGTTTAGTGTTACTCTTCCATCATAATACTAAAATAAAAAGAAGTCAGATTTAAAACGAATACATTAGACAGACCTTAGTAAAAGGTACTATCTTCGCAGGGCTGTAATCATTTCGTCTAGAGGGAATGACTATTTTGCAATTATTCACAAACGGAAAAAAAATATCCACACTTCCACAATTATTTCAATATTTTGGATTCTTGATTCAAAAGTTAGAGGGCGTCATTATGTCATTAATTTCTTATCGTTCAGAGCGATTATTTCAAAAACTAAATATTCACTTAAAGAATTCAGACGATTTTAAAAACAACTTTGCAACTACACCACAAATCGTAGGGTGGAAACGAAAAAATATGCCTATGCCCATTTCACGGGGATGGATAGTACCTACTTTAGAAAATGATTTTCATATCGGTGTACCTACAAAGCTGTAAATAGGTATAAAAATTGGAAAGAACATGAGTTTTACTAATTTCCATGACCATAATATTTGACGCTAAAGGCATATACCTACGCGTCTAATAATCCAAAATATAATGGTCGTATATCACATGATAACTTTTTTATTTCAAATAACGGCCCCATGCACCCCATGCATTTTCTTTAAATGGAAACTTCTAAAGAAATGCTAGCACACATTGGTCTGCACTTACAGTGGCGTGCACTCCATATAGGCAAATAGGCACTGCCTACCCTAGCAGAATAGAATATACATACACGTATTCGTCTCCATAATAATAATATGTAATGTTTTCTGAAAGAAATCCACTTATCCGTTTAGTATTAACGGAGGTCGCGGCTATTTAAGCGCGCGACTCGGCTCGCATACGATATTCGCAACGATATTATAAGGCAACTGCTATTACAGCCTGCAAAAACACACATACTCACACCGTGCGTTTGTGTAAACATGTCCGTGAACTATATACATATTTTTGCCCAGTTCACACATAGATAGAAAATGACGCACACAAGAACGAAAATAGGCTGCGCCTATGCCATAAGTGCGAGAGAGAGCCGATGTTGGTATCTCAACTTATGGAGTCGCGTTCGTTGAGGGAGGGCCTACCACGAATTAAGTTTTGCCTCGCTCTCGCACTTGTACATTCGAACGTAAGTGCGACAGAGTCAGTCTGCAACACGTCAATCGTTCGCGGTAGGTCTACTGGTCGCGCAAAGTCGTGGCCAAATTAAAAAGGTCTCCTTTGGTATGATTCTTACTTGAAGTGAGAGGCGTTACAATATGTCCGGTTTATTTGTTTACAAATACAAACAGTCATTTTGTTGAAATTTGCAATGGAATACACTTTTGAAGGTTAGAAGCAGATAATTTGTGAAAATATCAAAACTCTTTTATTGTTATTATGTATAGTTCGATATGGAGCGATTTTCTTACGTTTTCGATTTAATTTTTAGTGTATTTGTGTTAGATGTGGCCGTGCGTGACTGAATTATGATATGAGTTTTAATTGTGAATGATGACTGTGTTGTGTCTCGTTTACGTGTTGATTTAGCAGTTTTTAACAATTAAAACAAAAGAAGTTTGTAAAGGTACGTGTATGCAACAGTTGTATTGTAATTATTTCAAAAGTTGTTAGGTTAGTCCGTATCCGTAGTAGCCGTAGATACTCGCCAATTTCACGTAAATTAGGTAGGTACGAAAATTTTAGCTGGCTGGTTGTATTTCTGCTGGGAAACACTAGCGATCTGAAAAGCATTCGGTGCTTATGTTACATCGAGACTTACGGTCGAGATAAATAAAATAAATAAGACTTAGTTTTTGTCGCATGTTATAGAATTTTAGTGAAAGTGTGTACATACATGTACCTATAACCCGCGAGTTGGCAATGTGATGTTCAAAATAATTTGTTCGTCAGGTAAAAAAAAATTGCCTACCCTGACCAAAAACCCTGTGCACGCCACTGTGCACTTATATATTTATGAATCCATATTTACTATCTAAAAGGGATCATGTCTCATTTCAAGTTAACATTATCTATAAATCTCAGCCCATTAAAAATGACTATACCCATTTAAACCTGATATCACGAGAGCCGCGCGTCAACGTTTTTGCCGGGGCTATAGTCCATCAACGCCACACCACTCAATCTAAAGTAACGAATTCGCTTTTTGTCCTGCTCGCACCAAAAAGTGCGGATGAATAATGTATGATCGGCGCGTGTGTGGAGCGCTCAGGCGCAGGATCTGAAACTGATAATGGTCTAGATATTTTAGGTACCGTAAAACTACACAACTATAGTTCAAAAGCTCCCAACTATGGTCCAAAACTAAGTCAAATATCTTCGATTTCGTTAAATTATTATATTATTGACGCAGTTGTTACACAAAGTCTCCTCATTAATGATTTAAAAACTTAGATAAAACTAAAGTAAAAGATTTCCATTGATGCTTAATTGCGAGTTGAATGTGTGGACCATAGTTGTAGTACTGGACTATAGTTGATCTAGATATTTTAGACTATAATCTAAAATATCTAGATCATTATCAGTTAGGTACTGTTAACATTAGGTAACTTAACTGTTAAAAAAATAGGTTTGAAAGTAAATGTAAATGAGTCAATCACTTTTTTATGTCACTGGTTGCTATGGTAACGTTCTACGGGGTCACCTTTAAAAATCACCGTTTTAGAGTAGGTATTAACATTTACAAAACTTTGGATTTTTTGACAATTACGTGGTCTGTCACACTATTCATGAATTCATGATAAGTAGTCAGAGATCGGACAAATGTACGTCATTGTTCGCAATAATAATGGACATGACTCCAAAGTTGATTGAATAATTATTAATTTAATCATTTTCAGAAAATTACCTTTTTGACACCGATAACTATGAAAACCTTTGTGAATAGACCCCTCAAAACTTCGAAATCAAATTTCAAGAAATTTATTAGTTTATTTATTCATTGCATCAAATTTGGTGCCATGTCCATATTATTGCGAACAATGACGCACATTTTTCCGATCCCTGATGATAATAGAGCATGCAGGATACTTTATTCTAGCAAACTATGCAACTGTTGTCCCCTGGGTGATGTGACAGAGTAGCAACAAAAAAAGTGATAGACCCAAATGTTAAAGTACGGGTAAATACATATAAACAAGCAATATTTCTTTTACAAGGAAGTAAATTTCTTATCTTCTTCTTCTGGTTCCTCTTCTAAACGACGACGGTTGGAAAACGTCATGGCTATTTGAACTTTGTTGACTACATTACGGAATAATCCACGAGTGCTAGAACTAAACCAGTCAAGAAGATTTCTCAACCAAGAGTGCCTTCTTGGACCGGCGCTCCTACCCCCACGAATCTTCCCTTGAAGTATTAGCCGGAGGATCTCGTACTTGGGGCCCCGCATGATATGCCCGAAATTGGTATTATATTTTTCCTTTTGACTTTCTTTTATTAGGGTTCCGTAGCCAAAATGGCAAAAACGGAACCCTTATAGATTCGTCACGTCCGTCTGTCCGTCTGTCACAGCCGATTTACTCGGAAACAATAAATGCTACAGTAACTAAATTTGGTAAGGATATGTGTTGTATGAACCACTACAGGATTATGATACTAAATTGGAAAAAAAAATCATTGGGGTGGGGGCCCTCCATACATGTAACTGTGGGATAGAAAAAAATTTTTAGTTGTATATAAGCGTGTGGGGTATTAATAGAAAGGTCTTTGAAAATGATATTTTATAAAAGGTTTATAAGTCTCATTTTTATTTAAGCAAATCGTTTTCGAGATATCAGCTCTCAAAGTCTGAAAAATGTGTCCCCCCCTCTATTTTTTAAACTACGCAATATAAAATTCTAAAAAAATATATGTTATGCACATTAATAAACTCTATCAACGATTTTTGGTTTCATTAAATTATCTCCAATAGTTTTTGAGGTAGGTTGATTTAACTGTATTTTTTAAATAATAAATTGATAATGGTACGGAACCCTTTGCGCGCGAGTCCGACTCGCACTTGGCCGGTTTTATTATTAAAACTACTTCCATATGTTTAGAATAAGCAGGAAATTATCCTAAAGCCTGGGTTCGCGCAAAGTAGGAAACTTAATCAGCAATTTAACTGTCTTTTTTAGAACTGCTCAGAAATAATGTGTATCAAGGTTGATTAATAAAACCGGCCAGGAGCATGTTGGGTCATGCTCAGTGTAGGGTTCCGTATTTATACAAAAACGGCTGAGCCGATTATGTTCCAAATAGTTTTATTTTAAAGTATTCTATAAGCCCACTATTCATGATTTTTTGAACCTACCAATCAAAAGTTAGACCCCCTCCTAACTTTTTTTTGCTGTTGTTGAACATTGTTGTATCACGGTCGGCAAGCGGAATACTAGCTCGAGTCATTAAAAGCCCTCCGCCCACGGCATCGGGCTTCTAACACTCTCGTTAGAAGTACAATACCGTACAATCTTCCTAGATGCACAATGTACTACTTATACTTAAATTGTTTCGTTTACAACAAAGGTAGCAATAGAATAATAACTAACATTGTGTGATATTCATAATGACAGTAATAAATGAGGGACCGAACCTTTAAATTGCAATGAACAAAAACATCTACCACAAAATAAATTTGAAAACCGTAAAAAAATAACTTTCGAAGGTAGTGAGTGCATAGTGGGCAATAATAATAATCATGCAGGCAATTTCAAGTTTCATTTCATTAAGTTTTTTAGGGCTCCACTTCATTTCCGGAGTCAAATTTTTCCCCTAAGTACATTTGATTTCATTTGCAATAAGAACGGACATATTCATGTGACAAACAATAAATTGCAAGCGTTTACAATCCACGGTAACATATAGGGTTGAGAGGGGCTAGTTGAGCAGGGGATAAGTTGAGCAACTTAAATATCTTGGAAACTATACACGCTAGGCTAGGACATCAAATTGCAAAAAGAGAGGTCTAGCGAAAGTAAACACAATAACTTATCACCATACCTCGCAACGGATGTAGCAAAACCGTAAGTAGCATTTGACAGTTTGATGTCAGGGTTGGCGATTACAATGACGAATTTACTTACTCTACTGCACGTATGATTAATATTAACATAAGCAGTATTATTCCATAAATAACAAAAAACAAAACGTACGGTTAGTGAAAATGTCACAGAATAAAAGCTTTCCAGATCTAGGCTTCATAGGAAAATTACCACAAATTAAAGACTGTTTTAAAAAACAATCCGTATTATGCTGCGGCTACGGCATTAAACAATCTTTTAAAAGAAGCTGAGTTAATAACAAACAATAATAAATAAATACATTTCAAAATGATACATATTTCAATTAGTTACCATTGACGGTAGATGTTTTTGAGTTTAAAATGGATTTACACAAGAAGGCGACGCAATTTGAGTGCAACAAATAATAAAAATGTGACAATTTATTTTGAAGATTGATAGGACATTGAATACTGTTGCCGCGGTGTTTTTTGTATTCGTAGTAGTGACAACCCTGTCGCACATTTGCTCAGATTTGCCGGTTCGATTACGGGGTATGCTTATCACAAGTTACCATAAGTCAGGAGATCAGCCGTATTAACGTTTGAAATCCACAAACGGTTTTAGTAGGTACATATATTATACAGGGTGCTTGTGAGCATTCTGAAAGATTTTAATGCTAGATTCCTGACCATATTTAGAGTATTTAATGTTACATAAAATTATCTGGATTCGGCTTGGTTTCCGAGATAGGTAATCAACCTTTTTTCGAAATCAGTTTTTCGACGTAACTCGTCATTTAACTTCTTTTTGATTACAATGCTACCACAATGTGTTCTAATATTACCACACCTTTTGCATGACAATCAAAAAATACGAATAGACGACGAAATAACCTGTACCTAAAAAAACATTGAAATAAATAATTTAAACAAATTGTTATCATAATAAAAAGTACCGGAAATGTTAAAAAGTATTCAAAAAGCCATAAAAAAAAGAAAAAAAAAAATTTTTTGTTGGTGGAATTGACATCAGGTCTCATAATATTTTTTGTTCATTTTAATGTCTAGAATGCATAGTTAAAATCTTTCGGAATGCTCGCGAGCAACCTGAAGTTGTGTAGCTTTAGGTAACCGACTCGCACTTGGCTCGTTTTTTGCAGATCATATAAATGTTAAACCGTCAATGAACACAACACGACCAGTGACCATCCTTGCGCAAACGCAACCCATTCAAATCGATCCCATTCACTTTCGCGAATCAAATCGAAACCTGCATGCTTACGTAATGTTATAAAATCATTATAAAATAGACATTTTATGACGTGAAGTTGATTAAAGTAGAGTTTCCTGTACGCCCGTTTTTCTGCGTATACGTGCGTGATTTTACTGCATTAGTTTGGCTCTCGGACAGATATATGTATATCAATCATCAATATCTTATCAAGTAGGTAGTAGTTATTACCTACAGAAAATCGGAGAAGAATGAAAACCTTACTCATCTAAACTGATAGATCTGTACATACAAGATTATATGGGTATTTCTCCACTATTTGGAATTTTTAAACAGTCCCCTGTCAACTTTGATTCCAAATTATAGTGAATGCAACAGTAAAATTGGTTTTGTATCACAACCACATCGGTCTTTATTATACCTGTTATAATATAATGTTATAATTTAGTTTTATTTTAGTCATATGATTACGACTATGTCAAATCGTTCTAAAATATGGAATAAAATGGCTTACTATTTTTATGTACATACCTAAGAGGTTTTCTCAAAAATTGTATTTACTTAATACGAAAATAAGAGCAGTCATTAACTTTCGTAGGTATTTTGTTATCAATTTATAATAAAAATTAAATATTATATTCCTATAAATAATATAGCTAAAGGTTAAACTCACGTGTATTTAATCACTACGAGCGACATGTTTCGGATTTTGGAGAGCCTAGGGTCTCCATTTATCAGGCAACCGAAGCCAGAGCTATTTGTATCATAATGATGTAGCAATAACATATAAGCATATAACATATCAGTAGCTAATAAATACTACACAGGTAGTTCAAACAGTAAATCTTGAGTCATACAATTCTTGAAAAAACTCTTCATAATAAGTGTCCGAGGAAGCTCCAACCAATTTCTCCCATTAGATTTAAGGTTTAATTAAAAAGACCCGTATCACTAAATGACCCGGGTATGTCTGAAAACTACGACCAAGACCACCGGGGGATGGGCAGCAGTATCCCTAAAGTGCGGTGGAGACACTGCGATCGCCAACCCGCATGCCAAGCGTGGCGATTATGGCAACTACCCCCCATGGATTTACAAACAAGGCCGCGGCCCCGAGGTTCCGGCGACCCCCGGTGCCCTGGTTATGGTAGCGGCCAGGGTGCTAGCGGGGTCAGGGGTGCTAAGAATCTCCGGCAAAGATCCGGCTACCACCACCGACGACCTCTGGCCCTGGCAACGTACAACACACGTACACTGCGGACCGACGAAAAGTTAGTGGAACTGGAGGAAGGATTGAGCAAGTTGCGTTGGGACATTGTGGGATTGTCAGAAGTCCGAAGAGAGGGCGAGGACACGATAATCCTAAAGTCCGGCAACTTGCTCTATTTCCGGGAGGGCGACCAACAGTCCCAGGGAGGTGTCGGGTTCATCGTCCACAAGTCCCTCGTAAACAACGTGGTGAAGATCGAGAGTGTGTCGGCTAGGGTGGCGTACCTTATACTCAGAGTATCTGAGAGATACTCGCTGAAGGTCATACAGGTGTACGCGCCGACTTCGACACACTCCGACGACGAGGTGGAGGCTATGTATGATGATATCTCAAAAGCCATGCATAGCTCCAGAACCTACTTCACCGTTGTTATGGGGGACTTCAACGCGAAACTGGGCAAGAGAGATGGTGACGAACTGAGGGTGGGGCAATTTGGGGTTGGACGTCGGAACCACCGGGGCCATCTGCTGGCTGGTTTCTTGGAGAAGGAGGGACTCTACATGATGAACTCCTTCTTTAAGAAACGCGAGCACAGAAAATGGACTTGGATGAGTCCCGACGGTGCAACTAAAAACGAGATCGACTTCATCATGTCGACGAAGAGACATATATTCAACGATGTTTCTGTGATCAGTACGGTTAAAACCGGTAGCGATCACCGCCTGGTAAGAGGCACGTTGAATATATGTCCTAAGCTAGAACGCTCGCGACTGATGAAGTCTACGCTCCGTCCTGCACTCCATCTCCAAAACCCCGAGAGCTTTCAGCTGGAACTCCAAAACCGTTTCGATTGCCTAGGCGATGACGTGGACGTATTCAACGACGGGTTTGTGGAAGCTGTCCATAGCACTGGGTCTAAGTTTTTTTAAGGCCCAGCGGACAAATAAGACCAGAAAGCTCTCCGACTCCACTCAGAAGCTAATGGAAAAAAGGAGTGAACTGGTTCTACAATCCTCAGTTGATGCGACTTCATACCGGCAGCTCAACAGACAAATCTCTAAGTCCCTCAAACGCGATATGCGCCAATTCCGTACCAAGTGTATAGAAGAAGCCATCGAGCGGAACAAGGGCTCTAAAGTTTTTGCAAGGGATCTGTCTGTTGGGCAAAGCCAGCTCGCCAAATTAAAGACTGAGGATGGTAGAATCGTCACATCCAGATCTGAGCTGCTGAGTGAGATAGAGGGTTTTTATGGACAGCTGTACACGTCAACTAGCAGACCCGAAGTTGATCTAGCGGAAGACCTCAGAGCTAGACTGACCCGACACTATACAGAAGACATCCCGGACATCAGCCTGTGCGAGATTAGAATGGCTCTTGAACAGCTCAAAAATAACAAGGCGCCTGGGGAGGACGGAATTACAGCTGAGCTTCTGAAGGCGGGTGGTAAACCGATCCTTACGGCCCTTCAGAAGTTGTTCAATTCCGTCTTACTGGAAGGGAGAACGCCAAAGGCATGGAACAGAGGTGTGGTGGTACTGTTCTTCAAAAAAGGTGACAACGCTTTATTGAAGAACTACCGACCCATCTCACTTCTGAGCCATGTCTATAAGCTGTTTTCAAGAGTCATTACGAATCGTCTTGCACGCAGGCTTGATGACTTCCAGCCTCCCGA
The DNA here is from genome assembly GCA_025490895.1 of Thaumatotibia leucotreta. NCBI lineage: Eukaryota > Metazoa > Arthropoda > Insecta > Lepidoptera > Tortricidae > Thaumatotibia > Thaumatotibia leucotreta. The sequence continues at coordinate 13,227 of JALPQI010019136.1, forward strand.
ACAAGCCGGTTTCCGAAGAGGCTTTAGTACCGTAGACCACATCCATACGCTTCGCCAGGTTATACAGAAGACCGAAGAATATAACCTGCCCCTCTGTTTAGCGTTTGTGGACTACGAGAAAGCCTTCGATTCGATCGAAACATGGGCAGTACTACAGTCTCTCCAACGGTGCCAAGTCGACTACCGCTATATCGAGGTGTTGAAGTGTTTGTACGAGAGCGCCACAATGTCAGTCCGACTCCAAGACCAGAGCTCGAAGCCAATTCTGCTGCAGCGGGGAGTTAGGCAAGGAGATGTCATCTCCCCTAAGCTGTTTACCGCTGCACTGGAGGATGTCTTTAAGACTCTGGACTGGAGAAGGCTGGGTATCAACATAAACGGCGAGTACCTCACTCACCTTCGATTCGCTGACGATATAGTAGTCTTGGCTGAGACCTTGGAGGACTTAAGTACTATGCTCGTTGACCTCAGTAAAGCCTCCGAGCGAGTTGGTCTTAGGATGAACATGGATAAGACGAAAATCATGTCGAATTCCCATGTAGCACCAACTCCCGTAATAATCGGAGACTTTACACTCGAAGTTGTAGACGAATACATATACCTAGGGCAAACTATTCAGTTAGGTAGGTCCAACTTCGAGAAAGAGGTCAATCGTCGAATCCGACTCGGTTGGGCAGCGTTCGGGAAGCTACGACACATATTTTCGTCCAATATTCCGCAGTGTTTGAAGACGAAAGTCTTTAATCAGTGTGTGTTGCCAGTGATGACATACGGTACTGAAACGTGGCCGCTTACAATGGGTCTCATAAGAAGGCTCAAAGTCACCCAAAGGGCAATGGAGAGGGCTATGCTAGGAGTCTCTCTGCGTGATCGGATTAAAAATGAGACCATCCGCAGCAGAACCAAAGTAACCGAAATAGCTCTCCGAATCGCTAAACTGAAGTGGCAGTGGGCGGGGCACATTACGCGTAGAACCGATGGCCGTTGGGGCGGGAAGGTTCTTGAGTGGCGGCCACGTACCGGAAGGCGTAGCGTGGGTAGGCCCCCCACAAGGTGGACCGATGACCTGCTGAAGGTCGCAGGAGTCCGCTGGATGCGGGTGGCGCAGGACCGGTCATTGTGGCAATCTTTGGGGGAGGCCTATGTTCAGCAGTGGACGTCTTTCGGCTGATATGATGTATCACTAAATGCTCCAATCTTTAAAACTACACAAGGGATTTTGAAGTCGTTTTTTTGTATACGTTTAAGAGGAAGGTTCAGGTTAGTATCAGTATTGTACCCTTTCGAAGCCGGGGCGAACTAGTAGGGTAGAAAACAGGTGCAACAAAACTTTGACTGGAATTTACATGTATATCTACATGGGGTAATTAGAAGCTTTAAATCTGCCATGCAGAATCCATTACCGGATAACGGATACTTACCTACAACAAAAATTCCCCACAACATGAATACATATAATAAACAGTCAGTAGCAACTAAATAATAATTATGATGTTCGGATGTGAAAAATGCAGTGGACGCGTGCGTTACTTCACATTGCAATGATTGACGTCACATCTTCTTGTAATTTCGCCTCATAAAAAATGATGAGTGGTACTTGACGGCTCTTACAAGGCACAAATACAGCAGTTGCCGTCCTTATTAGGTGATATTGTCAATAATATGCTGTTTGCGAAAGAACCGGATATTTTGAGATACTTTTGAGCAATCAAAATGAAGGTAGTCAATTGTAATGCGAGATTGTAAAGAAACGTTCTTGATAAGATTGATGTAAATTGAGAGATAATATTTTTGATAATACAATCAAATCCGAATGATTCTTTTTATATGCTAATATCCTGCTTTTAATAGCCTCCTTATGATACATTTCCGTTTACAGAGATACTTATATTGGGTATGTCAATGTCTGTTGCATATTTAGGAAGAAGGCAAATATCGTAGGAACAATGTTTACATCGCAATATCTATAGGTGTACTTGCCATTTGAATCCACTAAAATTAATAGCACAGTTTATACTCCATTTCAAATACCATGGCCCGATGCCACATAAAACTTTGCAGTGGCATCGGCCCATGGTATTTGAAATGGAGTATACGAATTGGAACCCGTTCTAGAACTGTGCCGAAGTGATAAATCAAACTGTAAGGTAAGAAATCTCTCACTAGTTACTGTATACTTGTTATTTTGACGTCGTTCTTGAGTGGCCTAGCCAGGGTTCTCATTGTTGGAGTGTGTAGGTACCTACATCCAATACTCTCAATGACAAGCTTCATTATTTCAAGAACTGTCATAAAATACATTCCAATCTTCAACGTTTCCTCCGTGTCATAGAATACTAAGTGCGTGTGTTGTGTCTTTGAGCACTGATGTATCGTTAAGATAAAGATCTATCTCATAATTTTAACAACATTCCTAGAAATATTATGACATTATCACACGTAATACTAATAAATGATTTAAATGTATACGACAAGTTACACAAACGCGTCGCAACGTATTAGAACCGATATTTTTCGGGCACGTACCATTAAACACAATTTATTACCGCACTGACCTCAACGAGTTCGGGTTCACGTTAATAGTTAATTTGAAAGTAATACCAGCATATATCAAAACTACAGTAAAATTATGAGAACAGTAGCCGTATCATGAGCTACCGCGGCGTTTATTATTAACGTACAGGGACCGGAACCGGTATTTTACAAAAACCTCGAAATGGCCCAATATTTTTAAATGTTTTATATTCTTTATCTACAGGAATATCATAATTTCCCTGTTATGTATTCAGAAGCGGTAATGTAATGACCTATATTAAGAGACCGGTGTCTGTGGCTGTATCATAATGTTAACATTAAAGTACAGGCAGAGTGCAGTGCATGTTGACATTAAAGTATCGTCGTCATGATATTAATTTTAACATTATGAAGTCAACTTCTTTTTGTTGTTTTTTTTCAATAAATATTTATTGTAGGATATCCTTACTCAAATTGAGTGATTTCAACTGATTTGAATTTTTATATTTAGAGGTAATTACTTAGTGGATATCAATGAAAATAAAGGTAAATTGTCATTCTAAACTAATGATATGGATGTAGATAAAGTTATGTATGTGACAGTACATAATTAGGCATTAAACACTCGTGTGATCTTATTATGAAACTCGCCTACGGCTCGTTTCATAAAACCACACTCATGTTTAATGCCTCTTATTATGCGCCAGCCACATAAATAACTATTATGTACTGCTCAATATTTTATGTAATTTACAATATCATATTTCGAAACACTACGTACAGATGTCGCTAGTGATTAGCTTCACAATACCATTGACTAAATTCGCTGTGATCGACGGAAGGTAGTCTGGTGTAATTGGAAGCACGTTGGACCGGCAATCCAGAGGAAGCGGGTTCGAATCCCGTGACAACCAGAGTCTTTCGCAGTTGATTTTTTCTATGGTACCTAAGCACATCTGTTACGACATTGTGGGAATATCATATTTTCAAATTACTCCATTAACTCACAATTTATGTACCGAAGAACGAAAAAGAACCGTTCTTTTTGTATGGAGAAAATAACGGTACCGGTCCCTGTTAACGTGCAGTTACTTTCGTGCGTATATACGAGCGGAAGGGTTAGACACAGATAGCCGTCCCATGAGTTGGCAAGTAACGTAAAGCAGGCCTTCGCGGTCGCTCCAAAAATAAGTGCGAGCGCGATAAAATGCTTTACCATCGAGTAACAATTATTTTAACAATTAAATTTTATTCTAGAATGCAAACGTCAAATGGTGTTAGGCAATTCAAGAACTTAGGTTACTTATGCTTATATTTTTGGATAGGCAGAATATAAATTAATTGGGGATCTAATTAATTTATCTAATTTTGACGGAGTAATAGAGGTCGCTGTCGCAGCGTAGAACTTATTGAATCAGACAGTGTCTTTTTAACATTACTGTTTTCGACTAACTTTTGACAATAGTACGTTACGACACAAGTGCAAAAAAAATGAAGTTCGAAACGAGTGGAGATAAATTAAAGCACGACCCAAGAGAGTGCTTTAAATCGACACGAGTTACGTATTTCGTTTTCGCACGTGTATCGTACGACGTTTTTCAGTACATATGGCCCTCCGAAGGTTTCGACCCAACGTAAAATGAAACACTTCTCGCACTAGCGCGTAAAAAAGCGCCATCTGTACTGAAATAGTAAATTTCGATGCAAGTGCAAAAAAAAAATTTTCGACGAGGGTGAAAGTTGGAGCCCGAGTTAAAAATAAACTTTTACACGTGTATCGAACGACTTTTTTCATAAAAAATGCCTTAAAAAGAGAAATTAACACGCGAGAAGTGTGCGCAAAGTTTACTTTTCCGCACTAGTCAGGAAAAGGTATGTTTTAAGTAGGTATTTTACTACGGATTTGAACTTTTTCTTGCTGACTTTTATATGTCAGCACTTTTACAAAATAGGCGTTTACCTTTTAGCACGCTAACAAAAGAAGTATTCCGTGTACGAGTATGAAACGAAAAAATGTTTGAAATGATTTTGTTGTCTTTACATATCGTGAAACACTTTGTACAGTTATTTTTACGTTAATAGTATTAAATATCAGTAATTCTACTTAATAATCTATGTGAACTCAGGGTTTAAGTTGGTGGTAAGACCAAGACTGTATTCTGAAAGTGCGTGATTAAGGAATAATGAAAGTTTTTAGGTTTGTTTACATTTTTAGTTTTCTACTAGCGTAAGGAATACGACTAAGGCCCCGGCCACATGACCACGGTGCGGCGTCGTAAACGTAAAACGGCGCGGCGTCGTGGCATTGCACGTTATCGCACCGTGGGAAATTACGACGCGGCGTCGTGGCATTGCACGTTATCCCACCGTGCGAAATTACGACGCGGCGCCGGGCAAATCCACGTTGTCGCGACGGGCAGTTTAACGTTGCGGCGCCGTGTGGAGTAGATGCATAAGTTGTTGATTTTCAGTGTTATCACATGATGCCTATTACTATTATACAAAAAAGTTATAATTTTTATCGTCGTGAAAATATTTTTATACATTAAGTTGTTGATTTTCAGTGATATTTAATGAGGCTTTTGTAGACTTCAATCCTGTTATTTATTTAGATTTATAATAAATACTGTTTCCTATTTTTATATACAAGTTGTTAATTTATATATAGAGATATTAATTGATGCCATAAAAACTAAAAATATCTGTTTTATGTAGATTGTTGATGAATACTTTTAAATAAGTTGTTGATTTTTAGTGATGATGATGCCATAAGGACTATATGGATACACATAAATATTATTTTAAGCTAAATGTTGTCATCTAGAGTAATAATAATTTTTACAGTGGTTCATTAATCATTAAAACATAAAAGTTGCTAATTTATAGTATTAATTATTTCCCAATAGTTAAAATGTTGACTTAGTACTTGTATAAACATTCTTGTTTAAGTGACAATAAACAATAATTTAATCCCAACATCTCCAGAGGTCCAACTGGTTTCCTAATTACGTGTTGCTTTTTTAAACGAGGTGATATTTTCCATAAGAGTTCTTCAAAACTTGACACAGACATTCTAAAATAATCATAAAACTTGTGATCACTTGTTTTCAGTGCCTTGTACTTCCTTATGAAATGACTTCCATCATGATTCATAATAGGAAGATATGGATTTATCCAATATTTTCTTTTCCTTTGATTTTTCTTCATGTTTCTTCTTATAAGTAACAAGAGCAGAATACGTGTTATGGGATCCATGTCGAATTGCAGACTGATCGCAAAAATGTTTGGAGAAGTATGAGAAGGTACGGCGTCGTGGTACAACGTGACACCGCACCTTGCATCTACTCCACACGGCACCGCAACGTTAAACTGCCCGTCGCTACAACGTGGATTTGCCCGGCGCCGCGTCGTAATTTCGCACGGTGGGATAACGTGCAATGCCACGACGACGCCGCGCCGTAATTTCCCACGGTGCGATAACGTGCAATGCCACGACGCCGCGCCGTTTTACGTTTACGACGCCGCACCGTGGTCATGTGGCCGGGGCCTATGTACGTATGTACGAAAACGTAGGAAACTCACAAAAATTGCCACGCTGTTCTTAATCTGGCGACTGTGCAATCACAGAGCTTAATGTGATTAACAGACGGATTTCCGTTGACGCTCATTATTTCGTTGCTGCGGTTTAGGCGCTAATGCGACATAGCGTAACTTACATACAAACATTACAAACACGATTTCGAAATATTTATAAAGGTCAAACTTAAAATTCACGAAACAGAAGTAATATTAATATTGCGTGGTATAGTTCGGGAAATATTATTTGACCGACTCTTACTTACGACCTTTTGTTTTGCATCATTATCAATAGAAAAGTGCTAGACTGCTGATAGTCTAGTAAGTATTAACGCAAAACAAAAGGTCGTAAGTAAGATAACAGTCGGTCAAATAATATTTCCCGAACTATATCTAACTTTTTTATCGATGTATTCTACGAGTACCACATTTTTTGTCATTTTGTGTTAGTACGAGGTACCAAAATAATATGAAATTCTTTTAAGATTTTATCGAGGTTGTGTGCATTTATTTAACGAGGTACAGTCACCATCAGATATATTGTAACGTCCGGAGCGATCAAAAATATCTGAACACGCCTTTATGCTATGACAATAAAGGCGTGTTCAGATATTATTGGATGCTCCAGGCGACACGATATATCTGGTGGTGACTGTATACTTGTATAGGGAGTGTATCTTTTGTAGGAATAGTATCTTTAAACTGCCGTGAATTTTCCATCTTGCGTGCCCGTAACGCCACCAATACAAAAGGACACTACGTAGATCAGCATGCTTAACCAAGTTGCCATTCGCTAACGCTTGGTAGCGTATCGTAGTTTTCCCTCTCTGTCACTCTTTCATATTAGTGAGACAAAGATAGTTAACTGCCTTTCGTTTACGATTGACGATTAAGCATTAGCGATTGGCAACTTGTCTAAGCACCCTGAGCTTTTGAATGGGACAAATTTTCTCATCATAAAAACTAAATCAGGGCATTGTCTTATTTATCAAATTCTGGCGAGGTGAGCTGGATATTGATTGTCTGATATATCAGAATACGGCGGATAAAAGTTTAATCAAAAATTACTACTCAGGTAAACAACAAAATAAAATACAAATTAGATATTTATATCAACAAAAAAATGTTAATTCTTACCTCATCCTGAAAAGCCTTGTGCAGAGAATCTTTACTATATTTCTGGTCTCCTTGCCTCAGGATCCCGGAACATTGCTTCAGAAGTGACAATCGCATCCTCTCTTTCGCGCTCTCCTCTTCCATAAAGGACATGCGATGTCCGTTCCGTGGAACCCCCAGCAAGTCCTTCGAATCTCCCTTTTCTCCGCCATTTTGTATTTTTACTTCCAAAGGTTTTATTCCGTTACTTTCAGTTTTCACGACATCCGTCTTGTCTATATTTATAGTAATTTTTTCAGCTAGTTTTTCTTCATCTGGTTTTGTAGTATTATTTGTGGTTAGCGTTTCAGGTATTTTTTCTTTGTCTTCTTTTATAGTTGAGTTTTCGTTTAGGCGATCATTAGATTCCATGTTTTTTTCGGTGTTTAGGGCTAATTTATTATTATCATTTTTGAACGAGTTTCAATATCACTGTGTACCTGCTGGTATATTGATATGCTTAGTTTTTTGGAGGGATTCCAAAGTCCAAATTTTTACTTATGAGTAAAAGAAAAACACTTAACATAAATCACGTTGAGAATCTTTAAAAAATATATTGAATGGTTAATTGCTGAAATGAAATCTCTTTATATCATAAAGTCGTCAATCTAAATTAAAATACATAGCCTAAGTAGAGTTGTGATATGTTACTTTATTTGTGTTATTATTTGTCATTACGTATGAAGCATAATTTATTATCAAATTTATGCAGGCTGAAATCTATACTTCGTTTTTTTTAGCATTAGAAAGACCTTTGCAGAACGAGATATAAGGTTTTTTTACAGGCACATTCTGCGAATCGAACAGTGAATACGAGTTATTAAATATCACGTATTTATTATCATGCTATATTAATACATACATTAATTAGTATTGTGAACAGATAAGAAACATAATGTTAGTTCATTTATATTCTAAGATGAAAAGATAAGAATTTTAATAAATTGCATTTGCAATTTTTCATGGAAAGGTTGTACATTAAAAAACCTAAAGAGGCAGAGTTCTCACACAATTTTAAAACGTCACTGTCACTATCTGTTATTCGATTTGTCGGTTGAGTCGGTTGTGTTTTCTATTGCTGTTAGCTTACTTAAAGATAGATGTTATCGTTTTTGCTCAATTTCGTTATTAATTGTTGTTCTATTTAGATATTTTGTTTGTTGGTGCACATTTAATGGTGCTGGCATATCGTTGGCGACGGTATACAACATTTTAAAAGAAAATAAGTTTTTAAATGAAATTAGATAACATAATAGATAACACTGTGGAAAATTTTATTATAAACTTTGGTGGTTCCGAGTCCTCGGACTCTTCCACTGACAGTGAATAAAACTATGTAGAGTATGTCATCATTGTCATCTGAGTTTTATTAATTTGTCACTAAATTCAAACTACCTTAGAGCGTCCCAGATTAAAGCCGCCCATAATGGCGACAAAATACTAAACGACGTTGCCGACGATGGGTAGGGTTGTCTTACTATTGTCATCTGCTCAGTCTTTATGACACCGTGTCCGCTTTTATACCGATAGTTTTAATCCTTAAATGCATGACTTTTAAAAGTACTGGGAGTGCATAATGAAAGCTAGATTAAATATGCAAATATTGTTAAATTTTAGACTGTAAACTTCATTAAATTCAGTAAATGTAAAATCGGTACGATGAGTTACAAATTTATAAAAAAATACTTAGTTAAAAACCGCCAAACACTAAACGAAAACCTTCAATATTTAGCTTTTTTCTAAATTGCCGCTATCTTGCTTATAAAACACTTATATTTTTTTTTATACAGTTTTGCCAACAAATTAATATTAAATATGAAAACTATGCGTTCAGCTATCGGTAAATATCAAATGATATGTATGTACATAAGTTCCGAGAAATTCAGTGGTATCGGCCGAAATCGAAGAAGGAAGGTTTACGACCACTGCTTCTTTGTTCACCCGTTTGACAGATAATTCTAATCTTAAAAAAAACGAAGTATAAGCCGAACCGAAATAGGTATGTATACTGCTATCAATTAGACGCTTCGCTCGATTCTCAATAAAAAAAGACAAGACTTTTTCTGTTTTTAATTTTTTTTTCCTAAGTTACTTTTATATTACAACGTATTAGCAGCAATATCAATTACGAAGAATCGTGTTGGGCTATCGTGTAGATTGAACTACAGTTAGTATGATGGTTGATGGTCCTGCGTTTACAGTTTGGTTACTTGTTAGAACAAAACGGCAACAACGATTAAATACGGGAACATCATTTCATTAGCGTTAAGAAACGCTGCTACTTCCCACAACAATTATTGGCAAATTATTTACCTAAGAGTACGAAAATTGTGTACTGTGTTCATAATGCTCGAATGAAGTCAACGGAACCATAAATTTACCCAAGTGTAGTCACTTAAGCACTCGCAAATTCTAAAAACTAACATCGATAAAGTAATGGTGATAAATCAGTCAATTAACGTAACCCGGTGAAAGTCTCAATTGAACGAATAAATCTAATCAAGACTACAGTTTCACTTTTTATAGCAAAGCTAGTTTTTTATGCGTGTGCGCAAACTCTCAATATTGCGATTCAACAGCTTTTGAGGCGGTTAATTGGTTGTTGAAATGTGGCGAGCAACACAAACTCAGTCAGCCTCTGTAGCCTAGTTGGTAGTGACCCTGCCTACGAAGCTGGAGGTTCCGGGTTCGAATCCCGGCGAGGGCATTATTTGTGTATTTATTTATCACAAATATTTGTTCCTTGGTCATGGCTGTCTATGTATTTAAGTATCTATATGTATCTATCTATGTATTATATATATCGTCGCCTAGTACCCATATCACAAGCCTTAATTGAGCTTACCGTGGGACTAGGTTGATTTTGTGTAAGATGTCCCAAAATATTTATATTTATATTTTTTTTATATTTTTTTTTATATATTTAAAAAAAAAAAAACAAGTAAAGTTCTCAAAGATAAGTATGGGCATTTTGCAAAAACATTTTAGTAAGTTTTTATCAAACCCTTAGCCTTTATTACTAATTCAATGTTTTTTCTTCTCGGAATTACCTACGAGCTTTTCGATCCTAAATTGGTTACAAAGTGGAAAAATAGCGTTGGAATTGTTTTTTCTCGTATTAGGATCGTGGTTAATGGTAATGGCTCGTGGTTATATGTAGGGAAATTGATAAATTTACCGAACGCTTTAGAAAAACTATCGTGTATTCTTTTGTAGCGAAAATGACCAAAGCGGTGTTTGTTGTATATGTATTTTATTTTTATAAGTAGGTCAATTTAGTAAATTTGGCATGTTCTTTAGACGTATTAGAAGCCTATTTGGAGTTCTATAGCCAACGTGGGTAATCCTTATAGGTAGTTAATTAAGCTTTTCCGCATAACCTAA